>JARHVA010006883.1:62500-70000 GCA_037957365.1 Torreya grandis
AGAGTTTTAAAATTGTCAAAGATGGAAACAAAGCATGTCATATTTCATATGATGAAACCATTCGCTTTTTAGTGTAAATACTATATCATCCATACCAAATGGATTCCCGTCTATTTTCCTTAAAAGAGGCTTATCTCATATATGAAACAAACGTGAGAAACCGTCCTTCAAATGAACCCATTTCACGACATGTCGCAAGCGATAAATGACGGAACGGTTCGAACCAATTTTCAACCTAACAACATTTGTAGACAGTCAAAATCACCCAACTAGTGCGAAGGGCCCTCATGAAATATTCACAAAATGTTTTATGTTTCTTAGGTTCTGTATGCAACTTAATATAGCATTATTATGAGAATCTATACATTTGTAAAGGATATTTTGGTTTTTGAATGCTAGGATATACAAAATTATGTATACAATGTTAATCAATTCCCTTTTGGAGTCTAGAACAAATGTGATGGTGTCGACCATAATATATGAAAATTTTCATTAGGGTTTTAAGAATCTTTATAGTTAGAGAGTACCAAAAGAATATGCGAATGTGATTCCATGGAAGGGGTTTGGGATTTTATGGAGTGTAAATATTGTCCATGATAAAGCGATAGCAAATGTGGTCTTTTATTTGTTTTCTACCCTTGCTAATATGGTTAATCAAAAAGAATAAAATAACCTTTCATACAAGGGAAAAAATTACATTGATGGCCACAAAACAACTTATTCTTATATGTAGATAATATTTAATAGGATGGTCAAAATCAGAGAATAATTTTTAAAAAAATTTATCTTGAAAACCAAGTTACCTTCCCTCTCCTCCTTTGTTTGTGTAAACAAAAACTTTTACTGCTCATAAAACAATATAGTAATCAACATACATGTGGATAGATAATTATTGGATTCTTGATAATAAATCTTTCTTACCAAAAAAAATATTCAAGTTTTCTATCAATATACTCACTAATTAAAGTCATCATGCACTTTCCATTTATGAATCACCAAATGATCAATTATAAAGAAAATAAAATATAAAAAGGTTTATGGTAAGCATGCAAACATCTCCTAAAAGACCACCTCCAATTTCTTTTCAACTCGTAAGCCATGAAAAAACACTAATCAATAAACTAATGGCTAATCATAAAGTGTTACAATTTTAATATCTATATTTATTAGGCCTTACTAATATGACACAATTAGGCCAATCATATAAGACTCTTCAAATCACAAGGTGAGTCCATCAAAGAAATCTAGGGGTACTTCAAATTGAACACACGTGTGAAGTCTCATAAATGCAAGTATAATATCGATATCCTTAAAATGTAAGTGTGTAATAGGTGGGGAATTACAACAAATCCTTGATTGTTTTCCAACCTAGTTAAGAATCTTTATAGTTATAGAGTCCTAAAAGAATATGCGAATGTGATCCCATGGAAGGGGCTTGGGCTCTTATGGAGTGGAAATATTGTGCACGATAAGTGATAGCAAATATGGTTTTTTATTTTTATTCTACCCTTTCTAATACGGTTAATCAAAAATAATAAAATAACCTTTCATACAAAGAAAAAAATTACATTGATGGAAATAAAACATCTTATTTTTATATGTAGATAATATTTAATAGGGTGGTCAAAATCAGAGAGAAAATTTTGAATGATTTTATCTTGACAAGCAAGTTACCTCCTACCCTTCTTTGTGTGTGAAAATGAAAGCCTCTAATGCTCATAAAATAACATAGTAATCAACATACATGTTTATAGACAATTATTGGATTCTTGATAATAAATTTTTCTTACCAAAAAATTATTCAAGTTTTCTATCAATGTACTCACTAATTAAAGTCATCATGCACTTTCCATTTATCAATCACCAAAAGATCAATTATAAATAAAATAAAATAAAATATAAAAAGGTTTATGGTAAGCATGGAAACATCTCTTAGAAGACCACCTCCAATTGCTTGTCAATTCGTAAACCATGAAAACACACTAATCAATACACTAATGGCTAATCACAAAGTGTTGCAATTGTAATATCAATATCTATTAGGCCTTACTGATATGACTTAATTAGGCCAATCAAATAAGACTCTAGGTGAGTCCATCAAATAAAGTTAAGGCTACTTCAAATTAAACACACGTGCAAAGGCTCATAAAGGCAAAGATAATATTGATATCCTTAGAATGTTAATTATAACATATGAGAAATTACAATAAATCCTTGATTGTTTCCAAAACTAAGTAACCCTTTATTTTTCCCTCTTAAAAGAATTTGTGATGAATTAAGTCAATAATACAAAATAGAGTAAATAAAACAATCCTACTTATAAATTATACAAAGTAAATACACAAAATTACATGAAATAACTTTGCACACTTATTAAAAAATCATAATTACAAATTAACCAAAGTACAAATTCACCACCCAAAAATAGTTTGGTTGAAACATAATCAGCACATATTTGGCAAGCATTCCATATTGGGCATATTCAACTGTATAGAAAGTTATTTAATCTGTATTTATTGAAGTAAAATTAATTTTTTCACAAAAATTTGCATAAAGACCTATACATTCTAGATTCGGCTCTAAAATCCCAAGATTATACTTAAGTGTGTCATTATTTAGTCTTTAACTCTTTCTTTACATAGTTTTTTTTTTTTGTCATGTTATTGTTCATTTAGTCATGTTAATGGCCATATGTTAGATTAGTTATTACTTTAGAATGTTATATCATTAATCACACTTGTGCATATATTTTAGTTTTTTTCCTTAGGTTATTTATCCCTAGTCTATTCTTAGCTAACAAAATTTGAAAAACTTGATAACATACATCTAATGTAGGGTTTCTTTCCCTCCTACCCCTTATAGATTGTTGTATTTCATTCATTTTTAGCCTTGATTTTAGGGTTTCTTTCCAATATCATATCTTTAAGGTTTCTTCCTCTTTGTATGCATAATGTGTGTTCTTTTTATTAGCTAACACCATGGTTTATATTATAAAAATGAATGTTATGGCTTTTGTGAAATAAACTATTTTGAGACTTGAATGTGAATGATTTAAATTTTATTTCTAATGATAGAGAAAAATTTAATGAAGGTATTTATGCAAACTTTTAAAGTGTATATATAGGTAAAAAAAAATTGAAATTGTGAATATTTTTGATGAAAAAATTAATACCGTTGATTTTCACATAATCCTTTTAGGGTTTTTACTTGTGTTCTTTCATCCTCTAAGTTTTTTGATCATTATGTGTATTTGAACCTTATGTCCAATAGTGTGCCCATGTTTATTTTTAGTGATAAGGTATAAACCTAGAAGAACCCCTTGTGAATCCTAGTGTGCTGCCCCAAGATATTTTTGCTATAATGCATGCAATAGGTGAGTTACATAATAAATTAGAATTACAATCTCAAGAATCCATTTCCCTAGAAACCTAATACTTCATCCTTTTTAAGTTGGTTTCAAATACTTCCTAATGATTTTATGCATACACATCTTGAGTTGGAAGAGGTATTTTTATTATGATATATAAGTAACAAAATACTAGGAGATAAATTTGAATGTGTCTCATATTTTCACCAAAGTTAAAACTAAACATTACTATGTCTATATATTTTGATTTAAATCTATTATGCACCAATTATATGGATGAAAAATTCTTCCACATGCAACTCTCTAAGGATGAAATCTTCTTCTTTCTTCTCTTTAACATCCTTCACAAGGATGTGTTCAAAAATGGGTTTCTCACATAACATCTCCTTTATCACATTTCCTCTAATCCCAATTGATGGAGTCAACCTTCCATAACTCTCACAAACTTGAATTTTTTATACCAGTTGATGTGGTCTCTAACCACATAATAGATTCATCAATCCATGTTCTTCACATAACACATAAAAGTTCTCATGAATTCAACACATAAATATCATCAAAATCAAATCTTTCTCATTAATCATCTCATAATTACATAAGCTTTATCAACAAAGCATTACAATTCAAAGGCTATGCCACTAATGCATGCCATCCACACTCACTCAATACTTGGCCAACATGACAAGGAGGATCCTTCAAGATTCATATAATATTACTCTCCCCAAAATCACCTATCATCTTTAAACAAAGAATGAATACAACCATTTAAAGAAATTTCAAACAAGAAAATAACAAAGGTGGCCCAAAAATTGTCCCGCTCCTTCACATGGAGGGAATCTTGTCAAGAGACAAGGTGAGGCCCAAGGAAATGTTACGACACATGCTTCATGGGGTTATATTTTATCAAAGACAAAGGATCTTGGAAAGTTTGCACCACCTTCAAGCAAGGTCACATGGAAAAACACGATGCCAATCCAATTTGTGACTCATGTCTTCCCACTTAGCACAAACTTCCAAAAGGGGGTAGGTTTGCCTTTTGACCACTCTTTTCCTACCCCACATTAAAAATTAAACCCATGACACTCAATCACTAAATAATAGTGTTGCGGACACCTCACTAGGATGAATAGTGTTTATCACATCATCATTGAATAGTACCCATGAATAGTGATGCGTGAATAGTGTTTTTTCCACTACATCAACATCAATACATAAATAATCATGGTGAATAACATCATAAATTGACACTAAATGAAACCATTAAAAATTTCATGATTCAAGGAATTATACAAAAAAAATTAGGAACTATAACAACTTCTTATTTGAAATACATCACCATAACACATGCACTCATAAAAACATGTGCATAAGAAAATGTGTTCTAAGGTCACAACTTATTATGGATAATTTGTAACACTTTATATTCATAATATGCATAGAGGATTACTTTCACAATAATCCAAAAAACATTTTACCATTATCAACCAACATTTTGCATAGTATATCATAAGATTTTCAAGAAAAAGTAGTGCAAAAGAAATGAACATAAAATATTAAAATGTTTCTCAATTGAAAAAAAAAATTCACACCAACATGTTTGCATGGAATAGAAAACACAAACCTGCACACATATAAAAATATGAGCAAATAATACAAAGGTTTCCTATATGTGTAAATTCTATGTAAAACATTACATAAAGATATGTGCAAATAGTTGCTTATAAAAAAATTGCTTAACTTATTTTCTACTCAAAAATATTTTTTTCTTTATGTAGGATTACAAGTGAACCCAAATTATCCTATATCATACGTCTTGGTTAATAAAAACAACATGATCTCCTACTTATGTACTTTTTATGAATTATTCTATTGGTATTTCTTATTCTTCAACTTATGATGTGTATATCCATGTCATATCTTTAATTTCTTTACTATTCATTTTAATATATTATTTATATTCAATTTCACATGTTTTCATGCTAATAATGGATTTAATGACCATTTATACTACTTCGCTCACTTTATTAAAAATTCATGATACCCAATAAACTTAGTTACAATATGTAATTACATAGTCTTCACTAATTTTCCCCTCATGATATGGATACAAATTTAAAACATTATAAATTTGGAGAAATATCTATCCCTTACATTAACTCTAGATTATACGCATTTGTCCCAAACTTTCATGATACTCTATATGGTCTAAATTTTTTATACTTCAATTTGTGGTGAATTCCTTTTGTAAAATTTCCCTTCCTTAAGTGTGTTCATACTATGTCTCCCACCTAATATTTTAATTCTCTTCTCTTTAGTTTTGTCTACTTTTCATAGTGTGGGTTCTCCTTTTAACTATTTATAAACTTGTTGATGTAAGTCACACATATATTTAGAAAAATATTATGCTTTGACACTCTTCCTTTTCTCATCTCTAATGTTAGGTACTTTGATAATACCTATCAGACTTGAACAATAAATAATATAAAATGGATTCCTTCTAGTAATCCTTTTAAATTAATTATTATAAGTAAAATCAACATGTGCAATAACTTAATCACATGTTCCTATGTTTCCTTCATCAAACATCATAACAAATTACCAAGATTTTTGTTGACTACCTCTATTTTTACATCCATCTCAATTTTATTGGTTGAACTGAGTTGTAACTTTGGATTTATTTACTTTCATATTTTTTTATATAAATGTTCAAAAAACTTCTCCTCTTTGCATGATACTATGTTACACAACAATCCAAAAAATCACATAACTTCCTTGGAAGACAAATTAATAGTGTGTGTGGCATCACTAGTACTCTTAAAAGAAAAATGTGCCATATTTTAAATTATATCCACAATCAAAAATATTAAATCATGTACTCTCCATGTTCAATGAAATACTAATACAAAATCCACACTATTATATTCCCATGGTCTTTCTAGAATTAGAAATGGTTAATATAACCTCATGTTCTAACTTCTCATTTTCACCAAATGTAAAACTGTACACTACTCAATATTTTTTCTCACATATGTACCCATGTTTTCCAAATAATGGTTTTCATCCAACTACAAATGACCTAATAAACTTCTATTACACTTCTTCTTGATTAAATATTTATGCATTAAAACTCTACGGTATTTGAATCCATGCTCCTCAAAACAAAATTTCTTATTGCATGAAATAATCTATCCATGGTATTCTAGTTGAATTCACTAGATTTATGCATGATTTCAATTCATCTATAAAATATCCATATTTTTCATATAATTAGATTTAATAACCACTCATACAATCCTTCTTGAATTTTAATCATTGTCTTCAACTCGTCACTTTCCCTTATATGAATTTGGTGATAAAAACACTTCAATTCAATATTCATGAAGTATTATAGTATACTTAACTAATAAATCAAATAATCCATGCACAAAAATGGAAAAAAAATCACTTTATATTATTCTTTTTGATGGATCTTGAATTAGTGAAAAGACTCCATTCAACTCATTTATTAGGTGATAATACTAGTTGAACTGCACATGGGCTCAATATTTATATATTCAACCTCTTCCCTAATATGTCATTTATTTGTCTCTACTTCTATGCATTATATTTTGGTGTTAACATATATGCTAAATTGTTTGGAAAATTCAATCCTAGAATAAAATCCATTTGATGGATTATACTTTTCATGGGTTGCAACCCATCTTGTATATTTTTTAAAAAATTATTCATAAAATTTATTAGTAAATTCTTCACTTTATGTGGATGTACATTTTATATTGTGCCCATATTCATAACTTGTGTGGGCTTTGAGACTAATACATAATATGCACTTTCATTCACATCTTTCATGAATTACTTTCTAAAAATCAGTAACCTTCTTAGATCTATGTCTACTTCTTCACACTTATCCTTCTTAGGAAGTAAATTATAATTCTTCACATCTTTCACTAAAGTGTAGTTTTTTGTGCAACCATTATGTTGTGCCTTCTTGTAAAATTTCCAAGGTCTTCATTCTTCTACATGACTATTTTAAAACTTAATAGACATTTCTTAGTTACCAAAACCTAATGTCTCTTTAACAACCAAGATAGCTATTCATTATATTCTCTAAACGAATTTTACCTACTTTTTAT
>JARHVA010006883.1:75000-90000 GCA_037957365.1 Torreya grandis
ACATGTCTTGCTCTTACTTTACATAGTTTTGCTTGATCTTGTATTATTATTATTATTATTATTATTATTATTATTATTATTATTATTATTATTATTATTATTATTATTATTATTATTATTATTATTATTATTATTATTATTATTATTATTATTATTATTATTATTATTATTATTATTATTAGTCTCAATTTTTCATCTATTTCATCTTATTTTTTAAAGGTTATTCATCCCTACTCTTCTAGTTAAAATACTTATAAAAGTACAAATTAGTTACTAATAAATGTATATGGGCGATTTTTAGGTTTCTACCCTTTCCCCCACATTGATGTATGTGTACAAACATATGAAATTAGATAACACATGGTTTGTATGTAGGGGTCGGGGTAGGTGGGGGGGGCGGTGGTTGGGGGGAGTATGTGGACGCACTCTTGAATAATTTGAAATAGAATCAAATGTACCTCCAAACCTAAAAAAAATGTTCCATACATGGATGAATGTCTACTATAATCTAATAAAAGATTAAAATAAAAAATGATAATAATACATGTGATTTGATTGAGATATTGGTAGAATATCAATGAAGATCTAAACACCTCCAAAATTTTAATTCCTATGTTAGAAACATTTCTTGATGTGTCTAAAATTTTATAAAAGCCTTTTATTCAACACAAACAAACGGGTCAAATTTAGTAAATGATAATTAATTTTGTAATATATGAGATGAAGAGTCATCCTTCATTAATGGTGCTTTAAGATTTTTCAAAGTGGCTTGCTTTGGTCACCTTTGTGTTTATTGTTCTTTCTCTCATTGGTGCGAATGGTGTCATTTTGTTTTCTTAATCCTATTGTTAATATTAAATTTTATTTATTGCTCTTGTTTATTTTTTTGGTGTGTATGGGTTAGTTTGTTTGTGGGATATGGTATATGGTTTATTTCCACACGCACATCCCTTCTCTATCACCCATCCCTTTGCCTTTGGAGATTTTAATTTTGCTTCAAGATTTCTCTAATTGGATTGCCTTGGTCACCTAATAAATGATAGTTAATTTTTTAATATATGAGATGAAGTTTCATCCTCCATGAATGGTGATTCATGATTTCTCTAAGCAACTTGCCTTGGTTACCTTTGTTTCCTTTGTGCTTATTATTCTTTCTCTCCTTGATGAAAATGGTATCCTTTTATTTCCTTAATCCTCTTGTTAACATTTAATGTGATTTACTGATCTTTTTTTGTGTGTGTGCATGAGTTAGTCTATTTGTGGGTTGTGGTGTACGGTTTATTTCCACACACATGTCCCTTCTCATTCACCCATCCCATTTCTTTTGGAAATTTTAAAGGGGCATGTAATAATTGAACTGGTTTATGGAAACCCTCACATTTTAAAGATTTAAATGTGTGAAGAAGGGGAATCGTGGTGGTTATAATAAGTCAGGTGGTTTACATGGGGTGATAAGATATGCATTCATAAGAGTGATTATTTTGACCCATCTTAGGCTGAACTAGAAGCATCTAGATTGCCAAAAAAGTTTTTTAGTGAAATTTTGTGGTAGGAAGAAGTGGCTAAGCACTCAGAAGGATAATAATTTATGGAATTAAATGAAGAGCATGCATAGCAGTAGTACAGTGAAGGCCAAATTGGTAAGTAACCTAGCCCTACTAAGACCTTGACTTTTTTTCCTAATGATTCCATGGAAACTGACCTACAGTAGGAGGAAATAAGGATTAAAAATGTAGGCATTTTCTTTGTTTATTTAAATAAGAACTCTTTCCCTTTTAGTAATGTTTTTGATAATTGGCTCAACTCTGTTTGGGGTAAATGTTTGGGTCTGTATATTAGTTTTTGTTGGATGATTCAGAAAGGGGTATTTCTGATTTTGTTTAAAATCTCCAATATGAAATGTAGGACTATCAGTAAACCCTTGTGGAATGTTGGCTAGTTGATTTTCAAAGCTATCCCATGGAACCCAAAAATGGACTACAATGACTTCATTTTCAAAACTACCCCCATATGGGCTGATATTGAAGGAGTGTTGATACAACTTTGGAATTTTATACTATAGGCATTGAAACCCCTTGAGGAAGTACTGAGAATTGAAGATACCGGATGGTCACATGCCCATATGAATTCTAGGATTTTAATATCTTTATACTCAGATTTTTTTTGTAAATTCCCTTAATTTTAAAATTAATGAAAATTCCCATACTTGTGCTCTTAGAGGATTGGGTGGTCTAAATGTTTTTTTTTTTAAATTTTAAAATATGGCCATCTTAGGAAAAATTGTCCTTTGTTGGTTAATAAGGTTAATTTATCTAATAAACAAAAAGATAAGGATGACCTAAAAAATGAGTCTATGTTGGATGACCTCTAGGTTTTTGAAAACCCCCTGTTCAATAGTGTACCACTAAAGCATAATGCCCCTTGTAGAGGCTTGTGGAAATGTTGACTCTAGGGTTGATAATGATTAGGGTCTAGATGACTCCTCCCCTACATATATGATGCAAGGTCCTTCACCATCTTTTGTTAACAACTTGAATCACTTACTTGTTGTAATCAATTATCTACCGAGTAGTTTGGATGATGCCTTTCTTGAATAAAAAACTCTACTAGAATCTCCTTCTGAGGAGTATGTGGTTATCCTGACTGAAAACCCTATCTTACACAATGTTATCTATAACATATTTCTTCTATATAATCTCATAAATATTACCAATGACTTTTCTCCTATGGCCATCTCTCTGGAAAAATAAAAAGTTGACAAATCTACCTCAGAGATGGACACATCAGATGTTGATCCCTTGGCCCATAAGGACACATCATGTGCTGAAAATTGGATGTATAAAGGAGGAAAAAAACTCAAAATATATTTGGGCTCCCCATTGATGGAACATGTTGCACCCAAAGAGAAAAAAATCTAGTAAAAAAATCCCTTCATAGCAACCATGACCCTTCTTAAAAAAAAATGATAAGGAAAATAAACTCCCAAACTATTTTAGAAGATTATAAAATAGTGGGGGTAAGCCCATGGTAAATTTAATTGACTTCCCTCTTCCTCCCCTAGTTGTGTATGTGGATTATAATATGGAATGTGAGTGGGTTGTAATTCCCTGGTAGAAAACCAATTGTAAGATAGTTTAGAGATTTAAGAGATACTTTAGATTTTATTTGTTTTCAAGAAGTGAAGGCTATTAGATCCCAGTTGTCCCTAGTCCTAAACTTTATCTAGATAAATGCTCCATAGTTCTACACTAATCATCAAAGAGGAAAAGGTGGCGCCTCTATCTTGGTCTACCCTGGGCAAAAATATTACATTATTGACTATGGTGTATCCCCATGTAACATAGTTGTTTGGGTCTTTCTAGAAATCCAAAATTAGTCCTATAGCTTGTATAACATTTATTCCCCTAATGATTATAGGGAGTGGTCTGATATGTGGAAATGGATAGCTATTAATATGAAAAAAATTCCTTGGATTTTTTGGGGAGACTTCAACATGGTGGACAAAAAAGAAAATAAAGGTGACCACTAGGATGGAAAGGTAATGAGTTATTTTTATGGTCCAAATTCAAAATAATGCACAAGATTGGAGACCCTATCCAAAAATGTAAAATCCTAAGGAGAGGAATCCAATTTACCTGATGTAATAATCATAGCAAAAATACTCCAAAATTGATAGATTTTATTTGAATAGGGATTCACTCACTGTGACCCCTTATAAGGATGTAAATGTGGTGACTATTATGCCCTTTAATATATCTAACCATCATCCTATTAAAATGGAATTCTCATTGAATTATGAGGAGAACAAAGACACCCTATCCCTCAAAGGACTATATAAATTCAATGTATTGCACGTGGCCAACTGTGTGTGTCTAGAGGGTCTTCAGTCATCCTAGAATATTGGTAAATTTAACTATAACTCCAAATCTAAAATTGACCAGTGAAACTATTTTATGGAAAACTCTAAAAACTTTGTGAGAACTTATGGTCGAATCAAAGCTAAAAATCATAATTTTTTTTTTAAAGGACACTCAAGAGAAGCTTATACATGTTGAAAGATATTTAAAACTTGACATGGCTAATGGAAAAATACTTGAAGAGATTAACCTCTTAAAGTATCAAGCTAGATAGTCACAAAATTATATTACTAGGGGGGCACAAATCCACTCTAGACTAACCTGGCTTAAGCTTGGAGATAGAGGCTCTATGTTTTTCTTCAGAGTTTCGAAAGCCAAGAAAATAAGAAGCAGGATTAATGGAATTGAAGTAAATGTTTATATTATGTAGGATGAAACTAGCATAAAAGAAGCCTTATTTGAATTTTATTCCAATCTTTTCCTTTTAGATGCCTCCAATGACCTCAATTAATAAAATAGGGCTATATGTGATTCCTACATTCCTAAAAAGGTCACACAACTTTAGGCTAGTTTCGTTGATGCATGTATTTCATTGGATGTAATTAGAACCACTATTGACTTTTTCAAAGAAGATAAAGCACCTGGGATGGATAGATTCCTTGTTCAATTCTATAAAGCCTATAAGGAGTGGCTAGTCAAGGATTGTTTGGAGGTTTTTAATGAGGCCATTGATGATGGCACCTTTGGCCCAAACATAAAAAAATGGATAATCAAACTCATCCCTAAGGATGGTAACCTATCTTTAGTTAAAAATTGGAGACCAATGACCTTCCTCAATGTTTCTTAAAAGATTTTGGCAAAAATTCTAGAAAGAATATTATCCTATTTGTTGCCCTCTATTATCTAAAAAACCCAAACTAGATTTGTTGAAGGGAGATACATCTTATAGAAATTAATTACTAGCTGGGAAGGGATGTACTGGGCTAGAGATTCTAACCACAATGAAGGAATGATCTTACCTGACTTTGAAAAAGCATATGATAAAATTGAGTGACCTTTCATTGAAAGAATGCTTCACGCCTTTGGATTCTAGGATATATTTTTCATAATGGTCAATTTCCTCTTGAAAGATGTTTTAGGTATAATTGAATTAATGGGTAATGAATAGAATCATTGTACCTTCAACACTCTATTAGACAAGGGTGCCCTCTTACTCCTTCACTCTTTATTCTAGTGGCTGAAGCATTACACTATCTCCTTAGTTCTATGATATAGGTCTCTAGTCAAATAAATTTATCTTCATAGTAATTATTTCCTTATTGATGTCCTTTTTTCTAATGACACAAAACTTTTTGTGATTTTAGAACAAAATAACCTATTTATGGTGGTGGACAGGCTAGATATATAATTTTCTGCTTCTAGATCCAAAGTGACAATGCATAAATCACATATGCTAGGATGGCATGATGACCCTCCTAACTGGTTATCAAATTTTGGTTGGAATTGAAAAGGATGTGATGAGTTGGTAAGATATATAGGTATTCCTTTTTCTCTCACACCCTCTTTCAAAACCATGTGGGAATGGATTTTTGATAAAACTAACAAGAAAATTGTAAAGTGGTATGGATATTTAATTTTTTTACTAGGAAGGATTCAAGTATGTTAGAATATATTCTCATCCTATAATATCTATTATGCCTCTTACTAGCTTTTTGGTAAGTCTCAGATCAACATGGTCCACAAAATCATAAGAGATTTCCTATGGTCAGATGGGAAAGGGGGTAAGAAAAGTCATGTTATTTCATGGTAAGTTTGCTCAAAGCCAAAAAATATTGGGGGCTTGGGGTTAAAATGCCTTTGGTTATAGGGTATAATGTTGGAAGTTAAATGAATCATGAAAGCATTCAAAGGAAATGAGCCCTAGAAGGTTTTGGTTAGAAATAATATTTTGAGAGGATTTCCCAAAGGAAATCCTTGCTAGAAAGGTTTGAATATTTTTGATCTTCTCATTGGTCCCTTTCTTGTTAAAGTAACCAAATCACATGTATTTTCTTCCATTTGGTCAGCTTGGTATGTTTTGAAACCCTTCATTACTATAAAATACATTTTAAACTAGTTTGGGACTTCTTATTAGGGTTATATGTCCTTATGGAGGAATTTTTCTAACAACTGGAAACTATTTGCCCTCACTAGGGGCTGATCTACCTTTGAATGGTATACTAAAGGGTTGATAGATTTTAAGGAGCTCTATTATTCTATAGAATGGGCTTCTTGGTCAGAGATTAAAGCTAGTTTTTAGATTCCTGCCACTCATCATAGAACTTTTACTTTACTCGAAAAAGTTTTGAAGGGAAAGAATAATGTGGTTTTCATGGAGGATGAGGGTGAATTATGGGATAGTGTGAATTGAAATAAAACTCCCTTATTTTATTTCTCCACTCAAATTCTTTACAAAAATCTTTCCTTCTCAAATTTCCCCTACCTCACCCTTAACCGTATTTAGGCTATGTATGTTCTTCCATCTACTTGGTCTTTTAGATTTGATGTGATTTGGTCCTCTTGTATGGAACCTAAGAAATATTAATTTAATTGGATATTAATATATAATATGTTGGTAGTTGGTTTTGTCTTGGGTAATTATGGACTTGCTAAGCCTTTTTACACTTTTTACAGTGAAATTGAAACTATTAAGCATGTTTTTTTCTCCTACCCATATGCTGCTAAGTTTTGGAAATGTTATCTTAAGTGTTGGAATGTGGTCTTTGATTGTGAAATTAGTTGGCTAAACATTAAATTTGGTTATACATTTCCAAAAATTAAAGCACACCCTTTATTTCATAAATTTTGGCTTGTGTTTTCAACTAAAATTTTATGATTTTTATGGAAGCAAAGGAACCTTGAGGTATTCCAACATAAGGCTAGGTTACTTACTAACTTATCAATGGAAGTCATTCTCTATTTTGTCTCTTTGTAGATCTTCCTACAGCTAAAAGTGCCATAGGATCAGCTCAAATAATTTCTCAAGATAGGTCTCCTCAAAATCACCTCTAAATTCTTACTAGATTTTGGTGGTTATCCAAGGCTGAGCCCACATACAGATTGGGTAGTGTGCCACCAGTCAACTGTAGAGATAAAAATTATTGAACATGAGTGGGATTACATAAAATATGCATACTTTGATTAGGGAGATCACCTAATTCAGGAATGGATAAACTTGATCAACTCTGATTGAATGTGATTGATAGATAGCTATTAGGTAATGAAAATATGCTAAGAAATGTGTGCAATGATGGACTAGGAAGTTCCATAATCAAAGAAGCTAAGGAAACCTTTGCACCATTCAAATTGAACATGCACTCTGAACCATAGGATAATATTGTGGTAGCAACATTTTTTCCTTAGGGATTGACTCTAATACTACAGGATTAGTATGCCTAGGAGGATGTTTGGATGATCATTAACAAAAATGTAAATATATTCTATGGAAAATTGGAAAAAAATATCAAATGGGGTGGTTCAATGGATGTAGAGGATGTCCTAAAATATTTTAAAAAAATAATATGAAAAGCCTACTAGAAAACATTGACTATTACTCCTCTTAGCTGGTTACTAGGCAACTATGAATGGAACCTGTTGAAGATATAAACTCAATCGAGGGCCCTGATTCTATTGATTCTGAGGATGGATGTGAATTGGATGGAATTGTTAGTTGGAGGGCACATGATGATTAATACCTCTTCTACCACCTTTGGGGTGGCTGCATTTTGATATGATATTTTTTGTGTTACTTTTATTACATTCATTTCTATTATTACTACTATTACTTTTGCGTGGTCAACTATATGGGACCCTTTTTTTTTACTGTATAATTGGTATTTGTGTTGTACTGATGGGGGATGCCCCATAGTTTCATACTTTTATTTTGGGAACTATGTAAATATTTTTGGCATCTTTGATGCTTATATTAGCAATCGATTCTACAATTAAAAAAAAAATGATACATTAAAAATGAGACATCATCAAAAACTATATATAATCATCAATATGATAATTCCTAGAGTACAAAAACTAAACAATCCCTCCACTATATGTTTTGATTCAATGTGAACTAAAGTAAGGCATCCTATAAGTGTTGGGCATCTAATTCTTATCATGATGTATAATTAAATTACCTTCCATCATTGACTAAAACATTCTTTTCATTTCATCATCTAATAGTATAGAAATAGTGAATTAGATGGGTCCAAAAACAATGATGGATTCAACCTCTCTACAATATTCAATGATGCACACACCCACGAGTGAGATACCATACATAACTAAGGAACCATACAAAAAAATTCATATAAGGACCCACTTAATTGCCACTACTAATGTGAAAGGTTAATATATACTAAGTAATGGAACATATCCCAAAAGTTTGGTCTTCTAATGAAATTTGTTTCTATTTAGAAGTAACATAATCTCTAAAGAATACCAAAAACTATTGTTAGCTTATAAGAGTAATTAAGTGCACAGTGTTTGAGATTACAAGATTGTAAAATTATATGAGGTTCTTCATAATGAGGAAACCCATAAAGTGGGACATTAGTGTTTACTCAACCCCTATTTTAAATCAATCATTTTCCATGAAAATACAGTCATAATTCAATCCTTCAATAAAGAAAGAAGGGTTTCAAAGACATAAAGACTCTCAAACTCAAAGTATATGCATCCTCTTGGTGAAGAGGTGATATGCAAGAAAATTATAAGACATTATTATAGAAAAAATGCACCCAAAGAACTAGAAATTAGACGACACAAAATATATGTAGGTAAAGCTGCCAGTTTCTAATGATTCCATGAGCAGAAGAGGACCTTGAATATTATATTTCATGCAAGTTGTTTGAAAAAAAAAACATGAATGGTATTTAAGGTGGCATAAATTTTTTATTAAGGTACAAAGGAACATCCACAACAAGTTTTGTGAGAGGTTAATGGTTATTCGTATAAAATGTCATGGTTAGCTTCCATAATGTGATCAAATAAGTTGAACTAAGATTAATCTAAAAACAACCAATAAGGATGAACCATATTGGATTAGAAACAAGGTTAATAGATATATAGCAAAACACATTTAAGCAGTACCTAGTATACAATAAAATATCACTACTCTTACATTACACTAGATATCGATAAAAGATATTTTCCCCCCTTTTTCACAAGGATATCATTATGATTAAGTCAATAAATTACTGATGTGGGCATAGAATATGTCCCATTTACTGAAATAGGTAGTCAATTTGTGAATAAATAATCTGGACCAAGTTAAAACATCCAGCCAAAATTAAAATTGACATTAAATACATAATTATGCTAGAAAAGATGATATGATATTGATTACCTTGTATAAAATTTCTTTAATTAAAATCTAATATTTTATGTTTTCACAATTGATTTTCAGATAAAATAAGGGCATGAGGTGCCAAGTTCCTTCGGGACGATAGTTATCAAAAAAGAAAGTAGAATTGTGTTCCTTTGAAAGACACAGACATGATCTAAAAGACCCAATTCCCAAAATTAGGGGGAGGGTTAAAAAGAGAGTTGCAATTATATTTTATTTACACATCATCACTGTAAATCATGTTGAACTTTACAGTTAGGCTTGATGGTTCCAAATTTTTGTCTACATAAAGAAAAAAAAAACAATTATAAATCTCTAGGGTTATTAGATTATTAGGTTTTGTTATTTTGTTATGAAATTGTAATCACTAAGAAAGAGCAATTGATAATTTTGATAAAATAAATGTTATTTTTTGGTGTGGCTTTATTTGTATGATGGGTTTGTTATGCTTTGGCCATATAGCAGAGGCAAATTATTCTCAATAACAACACCTTGCTAGCAAAATCCTAAACCCTTAAATAGGGGGAGGGTTAAAAAAAGCTCAATGTTGTTCTTGGTAAACCTTAATTAATTTTAAAATCTCAGTTTTTTTAAGATGGAGAAACCACTCTTAAAATTTATTAGGGGGAGCGTTAAAAAAAAGCTATGTGTTGTTCTTGGTAAACCTTAATTAATTGTAAAAGTATTATTTTTAATAACTCTTGATTTTAACCCTATTTCTGTCAAATATGACCCTTTATCTATTGAATCTAACCCTCAAGCCACCAAATATTCCCTATGCAATTGAAACTATATTTTTTCTCTTTATTTTTTGATTTATGCTATTTAATTTGTTAATTTTTGAATAAAGATGTTGATGTGTGGTTGTGTCTGTTCATGGTCACATCCCACTATACATGTATGTGAGTGGAGATCGAGAAAACCCTAGGATTATAACTCAAATCTAAGACCTTGTAAGTCAAATCAACTGATAGCAACAACCACATCAGCTATAGCCTGGAGTCCAGGATGAGCACTATCTATTGACTGTCATGATAGGCACTGTCTCTGCAAGCAATGGATAATAAAGAATGTGCTGGCTTAATATCAGGTGAGCATAGATAGCTACAAAAACAAAATCAATTGAAAACTATGCACACCTGTAAATATTTCAAGGAAAGCAACAACATGGCACTCCATGGCTCTCTGAGAACCAGGGGTTAGAACTGTGCCAACAACAATGTCACCAACTTCACTCTGGTATGGTCCAAATATTTTATAACATAACCTATAAACATATAAAGGTAAGCTATATAGATATCTCTAGGGAGGCAGATGCATGAATAGATTTAGTGGAGAGTTGAGCACACAAAACACAAAATCATCATTGTTTGTTAAACCACAATCATGTGATCATTCTTGAGCGAGTCAAGAACAATTAGATATATAAAATTATATTAAAAATGATAGTTTTTCTAGACAATTACAATTAAAATACCCCGATGTACTGCAAGGGCCCAAGAAGCACATTTTAAGGAACAAAAATGCATTACCCATCTTAAGCAAACACAAAATATTTTAAAGGGTAACACAGAAAAATGTTAGTAATACATAGAAAAACTTTAAATACAAAAATTTTTTTAGAGAGATTTTAAGGACAGAGACTATGCCACACCCGCAAAAAAATATTGGTGGCATAAAAAACATGAAGGCGTTCATGTTGTGTGTGATTGGAACCTGCTTTGTAAGATATAATGCACTAAAAAATGACTCGATAAAGATAAAAAAATTCAGAGACAAAATAATTGGAGGTTGTGTGTGATTGGCTTATCGATCCAATAGACCTACACAATCTGGAATAGATATGATACCAGTTTTGTTCTGTTCAACTTGTGGGCATATAAGGGCAATATGAGTATGATCCCACTTGAACAGGATTCTATCATAGGCATTATTCCAGTAACAAAACTTTGTGTCACTGTGTAATAAAGGGTGCGGATAATTCAAGCTCTTATGCTTTAACTTTACACATTGTCACTACAAAAATTTCATACTAACAGTGCTTCAAAGAAAACAACCGAATCGAAAGGTAAAGATGAATACAACATGAAAGCTATTATGTTTTAACGTTTCTCTTAGTCACTACAACAATTTCAGACTAAGAGTGCTTCAAAGAGAACAACTGAATCGAATGGAATAGATGAATGCAAAATGAAAACAAGAATAATCGAATTAGCGCAAATCCTGCATCCTAGGTGATAATTTTTAAAACTTTCTTCCACTTGGTAATGGCAATCCAGTCAGATTGTACCTTGCAACTCTGTTGTATTTTGAAAGGCCCCTAGAAAACATGTTGTTTTTTTCAGCTTGCAATAACAATTACAATAATATCCATACCCTAGCTTAAGTTGTAAAAAAACTTACTTGTTGAGTATTATGTTATGCAAAAATGACACGGCTCAATTATTCACTTAGGCATGGCCGCTGGTAGACGTCACCTGTCTGTTGCTGCTCCCACAGACTGCCATTAGCCTTATGGATTTTTTAAACCTAATTTTTAATCCCTACAAGCTGCTCCCCCTATAGCATGATAAATTGTGCAGTTCTGACAGGCGGTCAAACAAGGCAAGTTTCCTAATAATGCATTAAAACAATCAATTTTGGCTGAGGCCATTTCTTTGAATGCCGTGAAATCGATCATAACAGACATTTTTTCTGCCCAATCAAAGTATATAGATGATAGTATTTTATGTTTCTCTTAAACGACTTGTATCTTTCCTTCATTAACGATTTGCATATTTAACAATACATAAAACAATGAGATTTCAATTAAAGCAAATTCAATGGTATATTCCCTCCGGGACTAATAACACCACACCCACCAAAACGGTTGCAATCCATTAACGCAATCAAGATATGTATCTTATGAGTCTTGTGCATCCATCAAGAATTATTATTAAATGGTAAAAATATATTTTATATTATGATAAAGGTATTTAAAAGCTTTTCCCCATTCAAAGAACACAAAATATTATAATGCAAAATAGAAAGGTAAAACTAGGGCCAAAGGGGAATTGTAATTTGTGGGCTTGGCCCTCATCTCCAATTGTTGATCCAAAGTCTGGAGCTACTTTTCATGTGGTTCTTAAAGCCCATTTATGTCACTCTCTTTCCCAATGGTTCCCTCTATAAATAAAACATCTATCTAGTAGATGCATAAAAACTAACAAGGATCCCGAGTCTACTTGAACCTTGTAAGCACCTTTCATTTGGGTAATTGTGTCAGAGTAGGTGGCTATCCCTGTCTATTCTAATTGTGTCCATGTATCATTATCTCGACTTGGTTATGCTAATAAAATATAGGGGAAGGCTTTCCCTGGGCTTGGTACAGATGTATCTTCCATCAAGGGGATTTGTTTACTAAAGGTTGTTTAACACCTCTTCTAGGACGTGGTTGTAGAATGTGATTCCTATGTCTCTCTATGACTAGGGATAATTGATTTGAAAAATAGAGTACAATAGTTGTAAATCTTGTAGAATTAGTGGCCCTATATCTATCAGTGCCTTCAGTTGATCCAGTTGTGGAACACATGGTTGGATTTATGCCATGGATTTACTGGGGGTTATCTACATTGGATGTTCACCTCCTCCTATATTATGTGAAGAATAGTCTCTCTGACCACGAATCTAGCCTGCATGTTTTCACACACCAACGTATACACACCCATAATAATATTATAAAAATGTCAACATATTAAAAAAAATGATATTCATAACTATGTTTAATGGTTTTAATTATTTAGTCATTTATCTATCATTTATTTATTTATCAAGTTTTATTTATTATTTTAAAACTACTTGGAGATCATAAGTCTTGGTTGCATTGTTATGAAAACATCGATTATTATTCCATCCTACAATGGTGAGCATTCAATGATAAAAAGTCAATATTGGAATTTTGAGCAAGCTTCCCGCATCCAAGCTGATCTAGTTTTCGAAAGGTTTATTCTAGGGCATGATAAACGTATAGCCTACTATATTAAATAATTTATTTAGCTTTTTATAGAAAGGTTCAAGCATGTTGTAAAATAATGTTATCTAAGTTGTAATTTCAATTTAAGAGTGCACTTTACTAAAATAAAATCCGTTTAAATAAATTTAAATTAAGGTTAAAAAGTTATTGTTTATTTAATTGGTTGAATTAATAATAAATAATTACAAAAACATATCATTAAAATAAAATAATGCATAAAACCTTTTTCAAATAAAATAAAACAATTTTAAAAAAAAAGGAATAAAGGTAAAGCCAACTTTGAATTGTATACTACCCTTTGAATGAAGAGAATATTGACCATCCATTCCTTTGTAAACAATAAAATTTTGGTAATAACCCTTATGAAATTTATAAAATATTTTTCTTGGCCTTAATTTATCATTTTCATTCCATGTTTAGATCTTTATTTTTTAGAAGGTAGAAGGAGATGGAGGAAGGAAACCCCATGCACTGTCTCATCCCATACATACCTTTCATTTTGAAATTATTGTGATTTGATTTATTTATAAATGCTAAAACAATCCTATTTTTTTTTTTTTTGGAATAGTATATCAGAGTACATTTTGGACATGTGTTAGGCCCTTTTACAAAGTTTTTCTGATGCAATGAAAACATTCAACGCACTTCACGTATACATAATTGGAACTGGAAGAGGGGAACTAAGACAATTAGTTAGAGATAAACACATACAAAATGTGTTATGGGGAAGCTTGTTATTGTGTTATAAGGATTATAATATTCAAGACGTATCAGCATACACATACATTGATAAGTCCCAAGTGCCATAATTGGCACTTATACTTCCACATATGACCATTTCTAGGTCCTTAACCCTAGGTATATACCTCACTCACCTTAGTGGGTTTCAATTTCATTTGAGGATGATTAAGTTTAAAGATTGGTTTAAATAATAAGGATAACTTTGTCTCCCTAAGTTATCATTCAAATTAATCATAGGTTTATATAAAAATTCATGCTATATAAAATAAACAAGTAATACAATAGAAAATAGAATAATTCAATACTTGTAGATTTTGATTCATTCATATAGTAAATTATATTAAAGTATAGGATAAAATAGATTAAGTAGAATATTCTTTAGTGCTACCAATCAGGGTATAACACCTTACAACCTTTAAGGTCATTGCACTATTCATACACCATTTATACCAAACATGGATATTCATAATAGTTTATGATGTAGTTATAACTCAACATTGCAATTATGTAGTCTATACAACGTTTTAGATTGGCATAACCAATGCAATAATAAAAGAGTTTAAGGCATTTATGTAATTAAAACTAAACTATCTATTTAAAATAAATAACTTATGAAACCATTGATAGTGAAGTTTAATCAGGTATCCACTTATGAAATAATTCTCTTCATTCTAGATTCAATAAATGAATGCTTAAAGATATCATTGTGTTAATAATTCATTTGTCATTCAAATAGATAATAAGAAAACAACAAGCATTCAATAGTAGTATTCAAACATGGAATCCAACATCATTAAGCAATGAATTTCATCCAAGTTTCAATATGAGTGGAACCCAAATAAAATATTCCTTGCAAGGAACTCTTACAAATTTTAATATTGACTATCGAAGCAATAAGGTAAGCAAGTTCAGCTATCGAGAAGGAAGGTAAAAGGAAACAACGATTGTAAAACTTTAGTCTCATTGAATGGATTAAAGTGATATAACAACTTATTTATCATCTTTAT
>JARHVA010006883.1:92500-105000 GCA_037957365.1 Torreya grandis
TGAAATAAAATGCCATCGATCGATGAATTTACTTACATATAAGAAACATAACCTTTTTACACAATGTGGTTACCCTTAATAAACAACACTATAATAAAAAAGGAACACACAATCATTGTTTATAAAAACACATTTACCACACAATATGAAATAGACATAATGATGAACATATAGATATTTATAGCACTCAACCATTATATAAATGAAGCACATTCATCCTTTCATAAAGTACAAATGACACAAAAAATGTTTTCCACTTATATGCATGGAAACATACTCTAGAAGCCATAAAATGATTGCATGTAGATAAGGGTTTGAACCAAACAATATATATACATTTATTATTAGTTTATATGAAATGAAATGTATCGATATAAAATTATATTATTATATGATATTTGCATATGCACCCGAAAGTTTGAAGACTTTTCGCTATATAAGTAGCCTCAAATATATATTTCCATTAAACATAATCATCAAAAACAACCAAAATACCAAATATTTACTTGAAAACATAGAATACTCCCAAAATATCAATAGGGTAAAAATTTCTATCACTCACCAAACACCACTATGTGTTTTCCAAATTGTCAAGCTTCTAATAAAAAACTAGTCAAGCTTTTTAGTGTTTCTTCATCAATTTTTCTATCTTCCTAAAACTTCTGTTTGCCATCCAAATTTCCCATTCTTTCTATCCCCTCCCTCCATACCACAATCAATTCAAATTCAATTTTGGGAGGAGAGAGAAACATCTCTAAATCCTATGTCAATCCCTCGCCAAATTCATCATTAATGGTGAGTCTGAAAGGCTCCTTAAATAATCAATCCACCACCTATAGAAAAGGATATTAGAGATAAATAAAAGGTTTAAACAAAAACTAACCTAGTCAATATTAAAATCTTCACCAAAATGCCACCTACCTCCTTAAATGAGATTAATTAATTTTCTAAATGTTATCAACCCAAGTCGATATAATATTTAAAAATAAAAATAAAAAATTAAACCATGTCTAAAAACCCAGGTCATGCCATGACTTAACTAGTCATTAAAACAACATGCTACCACCCTAGTTAATAATGCTATGTCAAATGGGGGTAAAACAAGAACATAGGGTGATAAAGGTTCTTAAGGGGGCGGGGGACGGCGGGAGGGGCGGGGTAGGGCGGAGGTATGTTAGATTTAGTTATAGAATTGCATAGGTAACTAGGATCCATGGTATAAAAAAGAAATATTTGAAGACTGCACGATAAATGAATGAAATGGAGTTGTGCATAGTGGAATAAAGGTTGCAGCCATCAAAACATATAACATAATATAAAAAAAAATAACAATAATAATGACTCATAATGATATTGGAAAAGTAAAATAATAATCATAAGCACATGGACCATAGTCAAAAAATATAATGACCAAATCAAGGTGTCTAAAGGATAAAAAAAAATAACAAGTATACATTTTAATCACGATGACATGCTCAGAATTTACTCAGTTTTGGGAGTACAACCTCCAACATTTTCCTAACTCATAGATAAAGCCTCCAACCACCAAAAAAGATATCAATTGAAATAATTCAATAATCAATAATTTATACATATTTATAAAATCATCACAATCAATAATAATTATACCAAATAATTAATCACAAAATTAAGTATGCAACCCAACACTACTATAAGTGATACCACAGATAATCCATCTAAATAACAACTAATAACTAGTTTAACAATCCTTATATTAATGTCATAATATATAATGAAAATATGAGATTAAACATCCTCCCCATCTTGTAAGGGAGCCATCCTAATCACTTAATAAAAAATCCATGCATAATATTGTCTACAAATATGAGCATCTTCCCAAGTAGCACTCCTTTCACTGATAGGATCCGATTACACAAAACCCTGTTATATGTCTCTGTCACACAGCTTAACACTGTGATGATCTAGGATTTTCATTGGTTCCAAGAGGATATTTTCTTCTTACATAACCTGTAAATGAGTTCAATCTAAAATATGAGATGGATTAGGTATATACTTTCTCAATAATGCAACATGAAAAACATTGTGAATCCTTGAAAGAAAAAGAAGAACTACTAGCTAATAAGTAATAGGGATAATATTTTACAATATGTCAAATGGCCTAATAAAATATGGTGCTAACTTGGAACCCTTGTCAAATTTAATAGAAATTTTCTATGATCTGATCCTCAAAAAAAACTTATCTCTTATGCTGGATTCGCATGGAGTACTCTTAAGATCTACATAGCTGTTTTGCATGTCAGAAGCTATTTTTAAATTCTACCTTATTAATTACATCTACCTATCATATTCCAATAATAATTTAAGTCCATTACCAACCCTGATTTTCAAGCTGTCCCATCTATAAGGTGTTTTGCACTTACATCCATATAAGGCTTCAAATAGAGCCATCTTAATAGCTTAATGGTAGGAATTATTATATGAAAATTCAACTAGATGAAGATAGTCCTCCCATTTAGTTTGTTGATCCATTACCTACATGTGTAACATATCTTCAACCCACTTAGTTGAGCCATTCTATTTTCCCATCTATTTTTGGATGATATGAAGAGCGAAAATTCAGCTTTGTTCCAAAAGTTATATTTAAAGTACTCCAAAACCTTGAAGTAAATAATTTATCTCGATCTGATATGATCACTTTAGGTACATCATGGAGCCTTAATACTTATTTCACAAAGTATTCTATAAATATGGATGCATTATCTATTAAATTTTTAGCAATAAAGTGACTAACTTTAGTTGCTTTATCAATCAGCATCAGGATTATATCATGCTTGATGCATGATTTTGTAATCCCCATAATAATATCAAGTGAGAATATATCCGACTTATTTTTTGGTATATCTTAAGGGTACAACAACTCTCCTAGATGGAAATGCTCATCTTTGACTCATTGGCATTCTAAGAATTTCATTACAAATTCATCAACATCATGCTTTATTTTGGGCCAAAAATAGGTCTTTTTAGGTCATGCATCATTTTTGTAAACCCTGGATGAGCATAATAAGTTATTATAGACACTTAATTAAGTGCAAATTTTTTTAAGTCACCTAATTTGAGGACATAAATTCTATCTTTATGCCTTATCAGGCCATCTATTGTAATAAAAAAATTGGAAAATTCTTTTGCTATAGGCTTGTCAGTGAAACATGCTCTTACATCATGGCAAAATATATCATCAAGTTGTTATAAAATAACACCTCTAAAATTTCCTTCTAACATTGAAAAGGAAGTAAGGTACATGAGTTTTTTAAGTACATCAACCACATATGATATATTCAAGTCAAAATTTCTCAAAAATTTTAGCCACCTACGCTAGCATGCATTTAAATCTTCTTGAGAAAACAAATACACAAGACTTCGATGATTAGATTTCACTTGGAAAGGTTTTCCCAACAATTTTTTTTTCCATTGTTTGAGTGCATGAATAATAGCATTAAGCTCCACATCATGCATAGGATAGTTATTTTCATGTACATTCAACGTTCATGACTCGTAAGCCACAACCTTACCATCTTGAGTCAACATACCTCCATAACCTTCCTTAGAGGCATCAATCCAAAATTAAAAATTACTATTTAGGTCTAGTATGATCAAAATAAGAGCTATTGTAAGCAACCATTTTAGCTTTTTAAATGGTTATTTACACTGGGGAAATCAAACAAACATTTTTTCTTTACGCTACAAGGAAGTGATGGGATAGATTTTCCATGAACTCCCTTAGAATAAGAAAATCTACATAGTCCATCTCTTTTTCATTGAACATTTCCTATAGTTGAACTACATAGATCTTGAAACCATTCCTAATATCTCCTTTTAGTTATAATTCTGAAAGTGTTTTTATCTCATGGACCCTTACATTCCTTATAATTCTACAATTTGGCTAAGGTCATTCGTGCGTTACACAATCAATGTTACCCATACATATTAATAATTAATCAAATCAATAATTAAAATTTATTACCGTATTCCATATGAAGTCATCAAAGCATCAATTTAAACATGGATAGGCTAATCAAAGTGAATCCACTCAACCAGTCCTATTAGCCCAACTGTCAATAGCCCTCACCACCCCAACAATTAGTAGAATGGTGGTTGTAGTAACTGAGAACATGAAACAAATTTTGAGCAAATCAATCTATGAATAAAAGATAAAATAAAAGAATACAGTCATATCATTCCAAGGTGAGAGGGGAATAGTTAATCTATCTAAGTATAGATCAAGATCAAAGATGGTTAACTTAGGTTGTTGAATGATATAGAATATATTAACTCTAATTCATTATATATCTTTAAAAATTATCCTACTTAAAACCTCATCCAATATCATGACCAACCTTAACCATCTGGACCGATAATATATACTTTCAAATATTCATGTCTAGTCCAGAAATGACATCCACACATCTTAGAAGAACCCAAACAATAACAAAATAAAACCTAATTAAGTAATGACATAAAAAGAATATAGTTTAATCATAATTATTAATCAAATATAATATAAAATAAATAATTAGACCTCTACAAGAAACTGACTAAAATACAACCCAACAAATCTTAAATCCATTATGGAAATTTTAATAAAGATGTCCATAATAAAATCATTTCATTAATAGATTTCAACTTCCAGGTGTGTGTGTGTGTGTGTGTGTGTGTGTGTGTGTGTGTGTGTGTGTGTGTGTGTGTGTGTGTGTGTGTGTGTGTGTGTGTGTGTGTGTGTGTGTGTGTATTTCATAAGTATAATTCTAAAATTTGATGCAAAACATAACACAGTCAAAGGAAATGATAATAAATGAACACCATATGATTGATTCAATAATAAGCATAACCAAAAAAAGCAAGGACCTAAACAAACCAAATACCAGTGTCAAGATTAAAGACTATGGAAAATCAATTAAAATATGTCAGGAACCTAGAACAATAAACATGCTCTGATACCACTTGTCAGGATCTTTGCTCTACCAATTAGAGCACATATGATTACCACTTGTATTAGAAACTAAACACGGAATTATACTAGAAGTGACAAGTAACTAGAAATATGAAACAACACAGGAAATAAGAGACAATACACAATTGTATTATATACACAAAAGAAAATACAATAAGGAAGATGCCACTTCTTCCTCCACCTCAAAGGCTCGCCACACCTCAAGACCTTCTTCCCTCTCTCTCTCAGTCCAAACAATCAACTCCAATATAGAATTGATGTTCAGCTCTCCAACCAGTCAGTAACAACTTTGCCAGTTCACCAAGCACACAACCGTACTCCAAGTAGATCTCCCATGAACCTTCAACCTAAAATTCAATAGACCATACTCACAATTGTAGATCTCTCTACACCCTTGAAGAACCCTTCTTCAACCAGTACCCCAGTGGATCAGCTCCTTGACCTTGCAGACCTTGCAACTCTCCCTGATCAAACACTCTCAGCACCCCTTTGGAACTAGGAGGAGCTACACTAGCTCTCTCTAAAAGCTCTATGGCTTTCTAGCACACACATACAATACAGCCCATGAGTCCATATATATATCTCATGTTTACAATAATTAGACTAACCTAATTACAATAATTAGACTCGCAACTCAAGACTATGACTAGCCTTCAACATGCAAACTAGCAGTCCAAAAATAGACTCTCCCAGATTCGTCATGCGAACTGCCTGTTCTCACACAGGCTACCGACATCAGCTCCTCCATGACCGATGTCGACCGACTGGTAACCGACGCCGGTTGCTTCCTCTTGCTATCTGACCAACATCGGCTGATCAGACTGATGCCATTTTTCCTGCAACTGATTCTGTAACTCTGGATCCTCCTTAACTTCTCCTATTTGCATCCTGGTGAAGCTTTTAGCTCCACAACATAACAATCTCCCACTTGGAGATAAAAATCTGCACCTATACCTATACCTATACCTGTACACCGTCTAAATTATTCCCTAGCTTGTATTCCTCTTCAAGATCAATCCTGAAGACCAACCACCATACAACATGTGATGCTACACCTGTCATTCAAGTAACCTACCACATCTGAACCTACATATCCATGTAGTGAAGAACTTGACCCTGCATAACAAGAAACCCTACTGTTAGTCCCACTGAACTACCCTCCAGTACTCCTTCCCCGAATTGGCTCCAAACTTTCTGACAACCCCCACTGCTTGGGAAAATAACTTAGGTATACTCTAGACCTTATGTGATTTCAAACCCTATTTCAAGCTAAGCTTGAACTGCCCAGCCCTTGGTGTGCTTTCCGATTCTGCATCCTGCATCATGAACCCCGCCAACACCGTCTTCACATCAGCTCCCACTGGAGATCAAATCTCCATGTCTCATATGCCAAAGAATTTCACTGCTCCAAATTCTTCCTGACACGCCTCTAAACTAACCTTACCTTTAGCTCAGCAAATCCCTGTATGTACAAAACCTGCTAGCAAATCACCCACATACAGTAAGAAGATGATGTTGCGACCATCATCCACCTGGTAAGATAAAACCACAATAGTTACACTGACATTGACTGAAGCCATGCTTAGTCATCCACCTATCAATACCTGTACCACTGTCCTGCATCTTATTTAAGACCATATGCCTTGGCCTTCCGTCTCTTCTATCCATCCACTCTCTTCTTTATCTCGGGAATCCATTTCGTCTCTTAGTGCCTGCTTCCAGCTGACAACTCTACCAACAGATACCTGTTTGGTTCTTCTCCAAGGACTCACACTCCTCATCCATGCCAAGCTCCCACTGTATCTGGACTCTACCTGTATTGCTTCTTCCATCTTCCTGGTTCTTGACTATCAAAAAAAGTAATATAAAGAAGGTCAACAATGAATATGAGGTTCACTTACCATTTCTGACCTCAACATGAGCGTTTGAGACTTGTTGTCCGCCCACTATCTGTACCAGTGACTGATCTCGACCATCTCCTAGTCTATTTTCGACCGATGTCGACTCCCTGTACTAAACGTAACTACCGACGTCATTTCCCTAGCCGACGTTGGTGTCCCTTCTATCGACGTCGATTTCTTCATGACCGACGTTGGTCTTCCTGCTGCCGACATTGGTTACTGTCTGACCGACGCTGGTACCTGTGTTCGTCTATGAGTGATAACTTTTTACTCGTGAGCTCTCTATGGATCAAAGTCCTAATCAAATTAACCCTACTCTGCTCAAAATAATTTAGTCTCCTCACCTGATCTCTGTCTGTCATCTCCTCCATGAACACCAAGGCTTTCCAGTTCTTTAGCTTGTCAAAAACATCTGACCTCCGCTTCAAAACCTGCATTCTCCTCCTACATATGTGGCTAAGCCTATGAAGCCACATCTCTGCAACAGAAGGTGAATCAGCAATATAAGTAGATAGATAAAGGATACCTACTTTCTTACCACCATCTAATTCAAGTGTATCCGCTGTGAGAGTTACAGTGCATCTCTCATCACCCAAATTTCTTGAAGAAATTAGACTAATCTCCAAGACTGGTACCTGCATGACTTCCTCCAACCACTGTGAGTCATTTGCCTACAGTTTCAGCTTCACTTCCCCTTCGTCAATCATCTGAAAAGGCTCTCCAACCCCTAAATAAATCTCTCCAAAGTCTCCAAAGACATACCCATGAAAAGATGCTCTATTTCGGGCTGCATGGAAAGAGGCAAACGAATCTGTAAACAAAGATTCCACTTTATCTAGAAGATCCTGTGCAATATTACCTGCAACATATGCTTCCACAAGCTGATCTTCTACAGACCAACGATCTCTTTTCACCTGCTTCTTCTTCCCATCAATCAGACCATTCGTGTTATTTAGTTTCTCCATTCGTAGCTTACTATCTTCTGCCATTGCTATACTCCCACTCAATCTGAAACACCTGTGAGTGACCTCTAATCAAGAACACTACCAGATCTGAAACCACTTGTTAGTCAACCCAACCAAAAGCTCTGATACCACTTGTTGGTATCAGCTCTTGAACCTACAACCAAGGCTTTGATACCACTTGTCAGGAACCTAGAACAATAAACATGCTCTGATACCACTTGTCAGGATCTTTGCTCTACCATTTAGAGCACATATGATTACCATTTGTATTAGCAACTAAACACGAAATTATACCAGAAGTGATAAGTAACTAGAAATATGAAACAACACAGGAAATAAGAGACAATACACAATTGTATTATATACACAAAAGAAAATACAATAAGGAAGATGCCACTTCTTCCTCCACCTCAAAGGCTCGCCACACCTCAAGACCTTCTTCCCTCTCTCTCTCGGTCCCAACAATCAACTCCAATATAGAATTGATGTTCACCTCTCCAACCAGTCAGTAACAATGTTGCCAGTTCACCAAGCACACAGCCGTACTCCAAGTAGATCTCCCATGAACCTTCAACCTGCAATTCAATAGACCATACTCATAATTGCAGATCTCTCTACACCCTTGAAGAACCCTTCTTCAACCAGTACCCTGGTGGATCAACTCCTTTACCTTGCAGACCTTGCAACTCTCCCTGATCAAACACTCTCAGCACCCCTTTGGAACTAGGAGGAGCTACACTAGCTCTCTCTAAAAGCTCTATGGCTTTCTAGCACACACATTTAATACAGCCCATGAGTCCATATATAGATCTCATGTTTACAATAATTAGACTCGCAACTCAAGACTACGACTAGCCTTCAACATGCAAACTAGCAGTCCAAAAATAGACTCTCCTGGATTCGTCATGTGAACTGCCTGTTCTCACACAAGCTGCCGATGTCGGGTCCTCCATGACCGATGTCGGCCGACTGGTAACCGACGTCGGTTGCTTCCTCTTGCTATCTGACCGACGTCGGCTGATCAGACCGACGCCATTTTTCCTGCAACTGATTCTGTAACTCTGGATCCTCCTTAACTTCTCTTGTTTGCATCCTAGTGAAGCTTTTAGCTCCACAACATAACAAAATACATGAAAATAACAATGTGATGGCATAGATAACACACTCACATAAATTCAACATCAAGTCATTCACTACACACACACACACACACACACACACACACACACACACACACACACACACATGTTTTACCAAAACCCTTATCAATGAAGTAGAATTAAACAATCACACAATCATTGTAGAATACCTCAGTCAAGGTTAATAAAAAGACAAAGATCAAAAGGGTTTATAAATATAACTAAATGAACACCAAGTCAAACGTTTGAAACTTCATGAAATAATACACAATCGGATATTAAAGATTAAGATATACAAAATCAGTCATAATGGCCAAAGTTTCTACATATATATATATATATATATATATATATATATATATATCTGCAACCTGAGTTTTACAGAAACCCAACATAATATATATATATATATATATATATATCTGCAACCTGAGTTTTACATAAACCCAACATAATATATATATATATATATATATATATATATATATATATATATATATATATATATATATCCACAACCTGAGTTTTACAAAAACAAAACATAATATATATATATATATCCACAACCTGAGTTTGACATAAACCCAATATAATAAAATCAAGTAATAATAAAATCAAAAGTGCAAGATAATAATACCCAGATCAGTTGTATCTTCAAGTTTCCAATTGAGAAAATGGGTGGATATATAAAAATGTAAGACCACAAGGAGAAACAAATAACACAATTCAATTAAAACTCATTCAACCCTTAAGTCACCAAAATGGATTTACTCAGACATAAATATTAACAATAATGCACTCAAGAAAACAAACCATGACTTTGACATAAAAGAACATAAGCGTAACTAAAGAATGTGGTTATCATTATTGATGGCAATAGACATTTTAAAGGCAATCATAAACATTGTAAATCGATAGAGTCATTATATGAATAGGACCCAGTCATCAAAATAAAACTATACAATAATGAAATAAAATGCCATCGATCAATGAATTTACTTACATATAAGAAACATAACCCTTTTACACAACATGGTTACCCTTAATAAACAACACTATAATAAAAAAGGAACACACAATCATTGTTTATAAAAACACACTTACCACACAATATGAAATAGACATAATGATGAACATATAGATATTTATAACACTCAACCATTATATAAATGAAGCACATTCATCCTTTTATAAAGTACAAATGACACAAAAAATGTTTTCCACTTATATGCATGAAAACATAATCTAGAAGCCATAAAATGATTGCATATAGATAAGGGTTTCAACCAAACAATATATATACATTTATTATTAATTTATATGAAATGAAATGTATCGATATAACATTATATTATTATAGGATATTTGCATATGCATCTGAAAGTTTGAAGACTTTTCGCTGTATAAGTAGCCTCAAATATATATTTCCATTAAACATAATCATCAAAAACAACCAAAATACCAAATACTTTCTTGAAAACATAGAATACTCCTAAAATATCAATAGGGTAAGAATTTCTATCACTCGCCAAACACCACTATGTGTTTTCCAAATTGTCAAGCTTGTAATAAAAAACTAGTCAAGCTTTTTAGTGTTTCTTCATCAATTTTTCTATCTTCCTAAAATTTCTGTTTGCCATCCAAACTTCCCATTCTTTCTGTCCCCTCCCTCCATACCACAATCAATTCAAATTCAATTTTTGGAGGAGAGAGAAACATCTCTAAATCCTAAGTCAATCCCTCGCCAAATTCATCATAAGTATTAGGGATAATATTTTACAATATGTCAACTAGCCTAATAAAATATGGTGCTAACTTGGAACCCTTGCAAAATTTAGTAGAAATTCTCAATGATCTGATGCACAAAAAAGAAATATCTCTTATGCTAGATTCGCATGGAGTACTCTTAAGATCTACATAGCTCTTTTGCATGTCAGAAGCTATTTTTAAATTCTACCTTATTAATTACATCTACGTATCATATTCCAATAATAATTTCAGTCCATTACCAGCCCTAATTTTCAAGATGTCCCATCTACAAGGTGTTTTGCACATACATCCATATAAGGATTCAAATAGAGCCATCTATTTTTGGATGATATGAAGAGCAAAAATTCAGCTTTGTTCCAAAAGTTATAATTAAAGTACTCCAAAACCTTAAAGTAAATAATTTATCTCGATCTGATATGATCACTTTAGGTACATCATGGAGCCTTAATACTTCTTTCACAAAGTATTTTATAAATATAGATGCATCATCTATTAGTTTTTTAGCAATAAAGTGACTAACTTTAGTTGCTTTATCAATCAGCATCAGGATTATATCATGCTTGATGCATGATTTTGGAATCCCCATACTAATATCAAGTGAGAATATATCCCACTTATTTTTTGGTATATCTTAAGGGTACAACAACCCTCCTAGATGGAAATGCTCTTCTTTGACTCATTGGCATTCTAAGAATTTCATAAAAAATTCATCAACATCATGCTTAATTTTGGGCTAAAATAGATCTTTTTTAGGTCATGCATCATTTTTGTAAACCCTGGATGAGCATAATAAGGTATTATAGACACTTAATTAAGTACAATTTTTTTAAGTCAGCCAATTTGAGGACATAAATTCTATCTTTATGCCTTATCGGGCCATCTATTGTAATAAAAAATTTGGAAATTTTTTTTGCTATAGGCTTGTCAGTGAAACATGCTCTTACATTATGGAAAAATATATCATCAAGTTGTTATAAAATAACACCTCTAAATTTTCCTTGTAACATTGAAAAGGAAGTAAGGTACATGAGTTTTTTAAGTACATCAACCACATATGATATATTCATGTCAAAATTGCTCAAAAAATTTAGCCACCTACGCTAGCATGCATTTAAATCTTCTTGAGAAAACAAATAAACAAGATTTCGATGATCAGATTTCACTTGGAAAGGTTTTCCCAACAATTTTTTTTTCCATTCTTTGAGTGCATGAATAATAGCATTAAGCTCCACATCATGCATAGGATAGTTATTTTCATGTACATTCAACTTTCATGACTCGTAAGCCACAACCTTACCATCTTGAGTCAACATACCTCCATAACCTTCCTTAGAGACATCAATCCAAAATTGAAAATTACTATATAGGTCTAGTATGATCAAAATAAGAGCTATTGTAAGCAACCCTTTTAGCTTTTTAAATGGTTCTTTACATTGGGGATATCAAACAAACATTTTTTCTTTACGCTACTAGGAAGTGATGGGATAGAGTTTCCATGAACTCCCTAAGAATAGGAAAATCTACATTGTCCATCTCTTTTTCATTGGATATTTCCTATAGTTGAACTACATAGAGATTGAAACCATTCCTAATATCTCTTTTTAGTTATAAGTCTAAAAGTGTTTTTATCTCATGGACCCTTGCATTCCTTATAATTCTACAATTTGGCTAAGGTCATTCGTGCGTTACACAATCAATTTTACCCATACATATTAATAATTAATCAAATCAATAA
>JARHVA010006883.1:107500-117500 GCA_037957365.1 Torreya grandis
TTGCCATCCAAACTTCCCATTCTTTCTGTCCCCTCCCTCCATACCACAATCAATTCAAATTCAATTTTTGGAGGAGAGAGAAACATCTCTAAATCCTAAGTCAATCCCTCGCGAAATTCATCATTAATGGTGAGTCTGAAAGGCTCCTTAATTAATCAATCCACCACCTATAGAAAAGGATAATAGAGATAAATAAAAGGTTTAAACAAAAACTAACCTAGTTAATATTAAAATCTTCACCAAAATGCAACCTACCTCTTTAAATGAGATTAGTTAATTTTCGAAATGTTATTAACCCAAGTCGATATAATATTTTAAAAAAAAAAAAGAAAATTAAACCATGTCTAAAAACCCAGGTCATGCCACCACCCTAGTTAATAATTCTATGTGAAATGTGGGTAAAACAAGAACATAGGGTGATAAGGGTTCTTAAGGGGGTAGGGGACGACGCCAGGGGGGGGGGGGGGGGGGGGGTGGGGGTGGTGGCGGGGGCGGCAGGGGTATGTTAGGTTTAGTTATAGAAATACATAGGTAACTAGGATCCATGGTATAAAAAATAAATATTTGAATACTGCACAATAATTGAATGAAATGGAGTTGAACATAGGGGAAAAAAGGTTGTAGCGATCAAAACATATAACATAATATAACAAAAAATAACAATAATAATGACTCATAATGATATTGGCAAAGTAAAATAATAATCAAAAGCACATGGACCATAGTCAACAAATATAATGACCAAATCAAGGTGTCTAAAGGATAAGCAAAATAACAAGTATACATTTCAAACATGATGACATGCTCAGAATTTACTCAATTTTGGGAGTACAACCTCCAACATTTTCCTAGCTCATAGATAAACCCTCTAACCACCAAAAAAGATATCAATTGAAATAATTCAATAATCGATAATTAATACATATTTATAAAATCATGATCATCAATAATAAGTATACCAAATAATTAATCACAAAATTAAGTATGCAACCCAACACTACTATAATCGATACCACAGATAATCCATCTAAATAACAACTAATAACTAGTTTAACAATCATAATATTAATGTCATAATATATAATGAAAATATGAGATTAAACATCCTCCCCATCTTGTAAGGGAGCTATCTTGATGACTTAATCAAAAATCCATGCATAATATTGTCTAAAAATATGAGCATCTTCCCAAGTATCACTCCTTTCACTGGCAGGATCCGATTACACCAAAACCTGTTATATGTCTCTGTACCACAGCTTAACACTATGATGATCTAGGATTTTCATTTGTTCCAAGAGGATATTTTCTTCTTAAATAAATTTTAAATGAGTCCAATCTAAAATATGAGATGGATTAGGTATATACTTTCTCAATAATGCAACATGAAAAAAATTGTGAATCCTTGAAAGAAAAAGAAGAAGTACTAGCTAATAAGTAATAGGGATAATATTTTACAATACATCAAATGGCCTAATAAAATATGGTGCTAACATGGAACCCTTGCAAAATTTAATAGAAATTTTCTATGATCTGATGCACAAAAAAAACTTATCTCTTATGTTGGATTCGCATGGAGTACTCTTAAGATCTACATAGCTTTTTTACATTTTAGAAGCTATTTTTAAATTCTACCTTATTAATTACATCTAACTATCATATTCCAATAATAATTTAAGTCCATTACCAGCCCTGATTTTCACGCTGTCCCATCTACAAGGTGTTTTGCACTTACATCCATATAAGGCTTCAAATAGAGCCATCTTAATAGCTTAATGGTAGGAATTATTATATGCAAAATCAACCAGATGAAGATAGTCCTCCCATTTAGTTTGTTGATCCATTACATACATGTGTAACATATCTTCAACCCACTTAGTTCAGCCATTCTATTTGCCCATCTATTTTTGGATGATATGAAGAGTGAAAATTCAGCTTTGTTCCAAAAGTTATAATTAAAGTACTCCAAAACCTTGAAGTAAATAATTTATCTCGATCTGATATGATCAATTTAGGTACATCATGGAGCCTTAATACTTCTTTCACAAAGTATTCTGTAAATATGGATGCATCATCTATTAGATTTTTAGCAATAAAGTGACTAACTTTAGTTGCTTTATCAATCAGCATCAGGATTATATCATGCTTGATGCATGATTTTGGAATCCCCATAATAATATCAAGTGAGAATATATCCCACTTATTTTTTGATATATCTTAAGGGTACAACAACCCTCCTAGATGGAAATGCTCATCTTTGACTCATTGGCATTCTAACAATTTCATTACAAATTCATCAACATCATGCTTTATTTTTGGCTAAAAATAGATCTTTTTCAGGTCATGCATCATTTTCGTAAACCATGGATGAGCATAATAAGGTATTATAGAAACTTAGTTAAGTACAAATTTTTTTAAGTCACCCAATTTGAGGACATAAATTCTATCTTTATGCCTTATCAGGCCATCTATTGTAATAAAAAAATTGGAAAATTCTTTCGCTATAGGCTTGTCAGTGAAACATGCTCTTTCATCATGGCAAAATATATCATCAAGTTGTTGTAAAATAACACCTCTAAATTTTCCTTGTAACATTGAAAAGGAAGTAAGGTACATGAGTTTTCTATGTACATCAACCACATATGATATATTCATGTCAAAATTGCTCAAAAATTTTAGCCACCTACGCTAGCATGCATTTAAATCTTCTTGAGAAAACAAATACACAAGACTTCGATGATCAGATTTCACTTGGATAGATTTTCCCAACAAATTTTTTTTCCATTGTTTGAGTGCATGAATAATAGCATTAAGCTCCACATCATGCATACGATAGTTATTTTCATGTACATTCAAATTTCATGACTCGTAAGCCACAACCTTACCATCTTGAGTCAAGATACCTCCATAACCTTCCTTAGAGGCATCAATACAAAATTTAAAATTACTATTTAGGTCTACTATGATCCAAATAAGAGTTATTGTAAGCAACCCTTTTAGCTTTTTAAATGGTTCTTTACACTGGGGAAATCAAATAAACATTTTTTCTTTACACTACAAGGAAGTGATGGGATAGATTTTCCATGAACTCCCTTAGAATAGGAAAATCTACATAGTCCATCTCTTTTTCATTGGATATTTCCTATAGTTGAACTACATAGAGCTTGAAACCATTCCTAATATCTCTTTTTAGTTATAAGTCTGAAAGTGTTTTTATCTCATGGACCCTTGCATTCCTTATAATTCTACAATTTGGATAAGGTCATTCATGCGTTACACAATCAATGTTACCCATACATATTAATAATTAATCAAATCAATAATTAAAATTTATTACCATATTCCATATGAAGTCATCAAAGCATGATTTCAAACATGGATAGGCTAATCAAAGTGAATCCACTCAACCAGTCCTATCAGCCCAACTGTCAATAGCCCTCACCACCCCAACAATTAGTAGAATGGTGGTTGTAGTAACCGAGAACATGAAACAAATTTTGAGCAAATCAATCTATGAATAAAATATAAAATAAAAGAATATACTTGTAGAATGATATAGAATATATTAACTCTAATTCATTATATATCTTTCAAAATTATCCTACTTAAAACTTCATCCAATATCATGACCAACCTTAACCATCTGAACCCATAATATATACTTTTAAATATTCATGTCTAGTCTAGAAATGACATCCACACATCTTAGAAGAACCCAAACAATAACAAAATAAAACCTAATTAAGTAACAACATAAAAAGAATATAGTTTAATCATAATTATTAATCAAATATAATATAAAATAAATAATTAGACCTCTACAAGAAACTGACTAAAATACAACCCAACAAATCTTCAATCGATTATGGCAATTTTAATAAAGATGTCAATAATAAAATCATTTCATTAATAGATTTCAACTTCCAGGGGTGTGTGTGTGTGTGTGTGTGTGTGTGTGTGGGTGTGGGTGTGTGTGTGTGTGTGTGTGTGTGTGTGTGTATCACATGTATAATTCTAAAATTTGATGCAAAACTTAAGACAGTCAACGGAAATGGTAATAAATGAACACCATATGACTGAGTCAATGATAAGCAGAACCAAAAAAAGCAAGGAACTAAACAAACCAAATACCAGGGTCAAGATTAAAGACTATGGAAAATCAATTAAAATACATGAAAATAACCTAGTGATGGCATAGATAACACACTCACATAAATTCAACATGAAGTCATTCACCACACACACACAGACACACACAAACACACACACACACACACACACACACACACACACACACACACACACACACACACACACACATGTTTAACCAAAACCCTAATCAATGATGTAGAATAGAACAATCACACAATCATTGTAGAATACCTCAGTCAAGGTTAATAAAAAGACAAAGATCAAAAGGGTTTATAAATATAGCTAAATGAACACCAAGTCAAACATTTGAAACTTCATGAAATAATACACAATCGCATAATAAAGATTAAGATATACAGAATCAGTCATAATGGCCAAAGTTTCTACACACACACACACACACATATATATATTATGTTGGGTTTATGTCAAACTTAGGTTGTGGATATATATATATATATATATATATCCACAACCTGAGTTTGACATAAACCCAATATAATAAAATCAAGTAATAATAAACTCAAAAATTGCAAGATAATAATACCCAGATCAGTTGTATCTTCAAGTTTCCAATTGAGAAAATGAGTGGATTTATAAAAATGTAAGACCACAAGGAAAAACAAAAACCAAAACTCAATTAAAACTCATTCAACCCTTAAGTCACCAAAATGGATTTACTCAGATATAAATATTAACCATAATGCACTTAAGAAAACAAACCATGACTTTGACATAAAAGAACATAAGCGTAACTAAAGAATGTGGTTATCATTATTGACGGCCATAGACATTTTAAAGGCAATCGTAAACATTGTAAATGGACAAAGACATTATATGAATAGGACCCATTCATCAAAATAAAACTATACAATAATGAAAAAAATGCCATCGATCAATGAATTTACTTACATTTAAGAAACATAACCCTTTTACACAACGTGGTTACCTTTAATAAACAACACTATAATAAAAAAGGAACACACAATCATTGTTTATAAAAACACACATACCACATAATATGAAATAGACATAATGATGAACATATAGATATTTATAACACTCAACCGTTATATAAATGAAGCACATTCATCCTTTTATAAAGTACAAATGACACAAAAAATGTTTTCCACTTATATGCATGAAAACATAAACTAGAAGCCAAAAAATGATTGCATGTAGATAAGGGTTTGAATCAAACAATATATATACATTTATTATTAGTTTATATTAAATGAAATGTATCGATATAACATTATATTATTATATGATATTTGCATATGCGCCCGAAAGTTTGAAGACTTTTTGTTGTATAACTAGCCTCAAATATATATTTCCATTAAACATAATCATCAAAAACAACCAAAATACCAAATACTTACTTGAAAAATAGAATACTCCCAAAATATCAATAGGGTAAGAATTTATATCACTCACCAAACACCACTATGTGTTTTCCAAATTGTCAAGCTTGTAATAAAAAACTAGTCAAGCTTTTTAGTGTTTCTTCATCAATTTTTCTATCTTCCTAAAACTTCTGTTTGCCATCCAAACTTCCCATTCTTTTTGTCCCCTCCCTCCATACCACAATCAATTCAAATTCAATTTTTTGAGGAGAGAGAAACATCTCTAAATCCTAAGTCAATGCCTCACCAAATTCATCATTAATGGTGAGTTTGAAAGGCTCCTTAATTAATCAATCCACCACCTATAGAAAAGGATATTAGAGATAAATAAAAGGTTGAAACAAAAACTAACCTAGTTAATATTAAAATCTTCACCAAAATGCCACCTACCTCTTTAAATGAGATTAATTAATTTTCTAAATGTTATCAACCCAAGTCGATATAATATTTAAAAATAAAAATAAAAAATTAAACCATGTCTAAAAACCCAAGTCATGCCATGACTTAACTAGTCATTAAAACAACATGCCGCCACCCAGGTTAATAATGCTATGTCAAATGGGGGTAAAAAAAGAACACAGGGTGATAAGGGTTATTAAGGGGTGGGGGTATGTTAGGTTTAGTTATAGAACTGCATAGGTAACTAGGATCCATGGTATACAAAAGAAATATTTGAAGACTGCATGATAAATGAATGAAATGGAGTTGTGCATAGCGGAATAAAGGTTGCAGCCATCAAAACATTTAACATAATATAACAAAAAATAACAATAATAATGACTCATAATGATATTGGCAAAGTAAAATAATAATCATAAGCACATGGACCATAGTCAACAAATATAATGACCAAATCAAGGTATCTAAAGGATAAACAAAATAACAAGTATACATTTCAAACATAATGACATGCTCAGAATTTACTCAGTTTTTGGAGTACAACCTCCAACATTTTCCTAGCTCATAGATAAACCCTCCAATCACCAAAAAAGATATCATTTGAAATAATTCAATAATCGATAATTAATACATATTTCTAAAATCATCATCATCAATAATAAGTATACCAAATAATTAATCATAAAATTAAGTATGCAACCCAACACTACTATAATGGATACCACATATAATCCATCTAAATAACAACTAATAACTAGTTTAACAACCATAATATATAATGAAAACATGAGATTAAACATCCTCCCCATCTTCTAAGGGAGCCATCTTGATGACTTAATCAAAAATCCATGCATAATATTGTTTAAAAATATGATCATCTTCCCAAGTAGCACTCCTTTCACTGGCAGGATCTGACTACACCAAAACCTGTTATATGTCTCTGTCACACAGCTTAACACTATGATGATCTAGGATTTTCATTTGTTCCGAGAGGATATTTTCTTCTTAAATAACCTGTAAATGAGTCCAATCTAAAATATGAGATGGATTAGGTATATACTTTCTCAATAATGCAACATGAAAAACATTGTGAATCCTTGAAAGGAAAAGAAGAAGTACTAGCTAATAAGTAATAGGGATAATATTTTACAATATGTCAAATGGCCTAATAAAATATGGTGCTAACTTGGAACCCTTGAAAAATCTAATAGAAATTTTCTATAATCTGATGCACAAAAAAAACTTATCTCTTATGTTGGATTCGCATGGAGTACTCTTAAGATCTACATAGCTTTTTTGCATTTTAGAAGCTATTTTTAAATTCTACCTTATTAATTACATATACCTATCATATTCCAATAATAATTTAAGTCCATTACCAGCCCTGATTTTCAAGCTGTCCCATCTACAAGGTGTTTCGCACTTACATCCATATAAGGCTTCAAATACAACCATCTTAATAGCTTAATGGTAGGAATTATTATATGCAAAATCACCTAGATCAAAATAGTCCTCCCATTTAGTTTGTTGATCCATTAAATACATGTGTAACATATCTTCAACCCACTTAGTTGAGCCATTCGATTTGCCCATCTATTTTTGGATGATATGAAGAGCGAAAATTCAGCTTTGTTCCAAAAGTTATAATTAAAGTACTCCAAAACCTTGAAGTAAATAATTTATCTCGATCTGATATGATCAATTTAGGTACATCATGGAGCCTTAATACTTCTTTCACAAAGTATTCTATAAATATGGATGCATCATCTATTAAATTTTTAGCAATAAAGTGACTAACTTTAGTTGCTTTATCAATCAGCATCAGGATTATATCATGCTTGATGCATGATTTTAGAATCACCATAATAATATCAAGTGAGAATATATCCCACTTATTTTTTGGTATATCTTAAGGGTACAACAACCCTCCTAGATGGAAATGCTCATCTTTGACTCATTGGCATTCTAACAATTTCATTACAAATTCATCAACATCATGCTTTATTTTTCTCTAAAAATAGATCTTTTTTAGGTCATGCATCATTTTTGTAAACCCTGGATGAGCATAATAAGGTATTATAGGCACTTAATTAAGTACAAATTTTTTTAAGTCACCTAATTTGAGGACATAAATTCTATCTTTATGCCTTATCAGGCCATCTGTTGTAATAAAAAATTTGGAAAATTCTTTCGCTATAGGCTTGTCAGTGAAACATGCTCTTACATCATGGCAAAATATATCATAAAGTTGTTATAAAATAACACCTCTAAAATTTCCTTGTAACATTGAAAATTAAGTAAGGTACATGAGGTTTTTATGTACATCAACCATATATGATATATTCATGTCAAAATTGCTCAAAAATTTTAGCCACCTACGCTAGCATGGGTTTAAATCTTCTTGAGAAAAGAAATACACAAGACTTCGATGATCAGATTTCGCTTAGAAAGGTTTTCCCAACAAAATTTTTTTTCCATTGTTTGAGTGCATGAATAATAGCATTAAGCTCCACATCATGCATAGGATAGTTATTTTCATGTACATTCAACTTTCATGACTCGTAAGCCACAACCTTACCATCTTGAGTCAAGATACCTCCATAGCCTTCCTTAGAGGCATCAATCCAAAATTCAAAATTACTATTTAGGTCTAGTATGATCAAAATAAGAGCTATTTTAAGCAACCCTTTTGGCTTTTTAAATGGTTCTTTACACTGGGGAAATCAAACAAACATTTTTTCTTTATGCTACAAGGAAGTGATGGGATAGATTTTCCATGAACTCCCTTAGAATAGGAAAATCTACATAGTCCATCTCTTTTTCATTGGATATTTCCTATAGTTGAACTATATAGAGCTTGAAACCATTCCTAATATCTCTTTTTAGTTATAAGTCTGAAAGTGTTTTTATCTCATGGACCCTTGCATTCCTTATAATTCTACAATTTGGCTAAGGTCATTCGTGCGTTACACTCTTTTTCCCACACAATAAAGTGTGGATTGATGTTCATGCAACTGATCCAACCTAAGAATGAGATCATAAGACCTTAAAGGCATGAAAAAAATATTCACCTTAGTCTTAAATACAGTAAGATCTAATTCTGCTTGTTTTAAGCACTCAAGAATAGATACTTTCTTGCTGGTACCAAACTCAACTTCCCAACCTTGTTTTATCGAGATGAATTTAATATTACATTTTTTAGCAGTAAAAGGAGAAATAAAATAATTTATTACACTAGAATAAATAATAATAGTTACATAAAAGTCATTAATTGTACATTATGTCTCAATTAGAGTGGCCCGTAAGTTAGCATTATAATTACCAACAGTAGCATATACTCTATGATTTGTTGTTTGGCTTAATTTTAGTGTAGGACAATATTTTTTATAGTCATTATCATAACATTTATAGTACACAATTAGTATATAATATGTTATTGGAATAGTGTTCTCACTTGTGGCAGGTCCAATTTGGTTGTTTTGATGTTGTTCCTTCTTGTAAGAACCAAATTTGGGAGATCCATGGGACTTAAAATTTCTATTTTGATTGGAAAATTTTCTAAAGCTTTTTTTATTACCTCTTAAAAATCTATGGTTAGGATCAAATTTTTTAAAGGTCTTGTTCATAGGAGAAAGGTTCTTTGCTTTATATCACTGCTTATTTCACATGAATTCTTGTCTTACCTTTTGGTGAGACTTTTCTTTCTCCTCAACCCTTTGGGCTAATTCTATTATTGTAGATAATTTTTTTGGATTTATCATGTTAAAATTATGTATCAAAATTTATTTAAGACCAATTTTGACCTTAGTAATCTTAGTTTCTTCATCATGCATATAGTTCGCATGATGCAGCAAGTTCAAGAACTTGTTCTCATACTTAGCAATAGATATGTTATCTTATTTTAAGAAATAAAAATTAGAGATTTTTTACTCATTATAATTTTGATTCAAGTACCTCTTATGAAACTGAGTCTCAAAAATATACTTGGATAGGTTCAAATCCTAATATCCTTCAAGAGCACAAAGGTGGTTCCACCATAATGTTAT
>JARHVA010006883.1:122500-140000 GCA_037957365.1 Torreya grandis
CCAAGTCAAATATTTGAAACTTCATGCAATAATACACAGTTGAATATCAAATATCAAGATACACAAAAAGTAGCCATAATTACCAAAGTTCCTACACATATATATAAAACCACAACCTATGTTTGACATAAACCCAACATAATAAAATCAAGTAATAATAATGTATAAACTAAAAAACCAAAGATAATAATACCCAGATCGATGGTATCCTCAAGTTTCCAATCAAGAAAATGAGTGGAGTTATCAGAATGTAAGATGACAAGGAAAAAAATAACATAGTTCTGTTGTCCCCAAAAATATAACTCATTTTTGGGAAAACACATGAACTATTCTGGTTCAGCAGACCAAAATAATCTCTTCCCTTCCCAAAATTTGTTCTGATCTTTCAAATTCCTCATTTTTCAAGCTTTTTTAATAAAGGGACTAGTAGGTTCAAGGGGTTCATTGGCAAGCTTCTAAGCAAGGATTGAACCATTGAACCATTGAACCTTAAACCATTTTGGTTCAAGGGTTCAATAGGTTCAAGGTTCAATGTCATCGGCAAGCTTCAAAGAGTCAAGTGCTTTATCAAAATTCATCAAGATTCAACCGCTTCAAGGTTAGATGGTTCAAAGGAGTGCCTGAAAAGAAAAACCCTGAGAGTGGAAGCTACCAAGTGTCATTTGCCAGGACACATCACAATTTATTTCTAAAAGTAGTGGAACGTGCCACATGTCACTTGTTAAGATCAGTGAAAAGTAGCCAAAGCAAGTGGGAAAGACATGAAGGAATTGTTAAGAAGGGTGATGAGCCCATAGCCATCAATTTTAGGGTAACCAACTAGCCATTGGCTTTCAAATGATGATGGACCTGAAGACGTCAAATTTGCAGCAATGAAATAGTTGTTGATCTTTGTAGGCCTAAGCGCAGACCTGAATGCTTTCAAAGGCATTCAAAGACCTTCAGGGTGAAAGGAAGAACTGCCGAGAGGAAGAACCAAAAGAACCAGAAAGGGGAAAAGATAGCTCAAGGGCTCAAATGTAGCAGGAAAGGGGGAAGACCAAAAATATCTACGCAGTAGTTATTCCAGTAGGTAGAACAGTCCACCAGGTAGATATTTGAGCCTGCAAACATTGAAGGCACATCTTGTTTGTCTCTTTTAGGGTAAAGGCAAGGTAGACAGTTGTGCAGACATCAGGTGATAGACCAAATGACTCAGGCCCAGGAGAAGACATTCGAGATGAATCAACATGCCACAGTTAAGGTGACCACCCTATTCCAGCATGGCCCTCTTTGACAAAACTAAAAATGTATTCAATGCATTAAGTATAACATGGGTCATTTTATGAAGAAAAGTGCCAATCCTTTCTTGGCTACTATATATTGTATTCCCTTGTGTCATTTTAAGGGAGATCTTTTTCATCACAGAATCAAGACTCTACCCAAATTGAAAGGCAAATACTGATAGTTTGAGCTCTAATTGTTGTTCATATTATTTTATTTCACTGAGAAAGCAAGTTGCTTGCAGACTTTGTGCTGTTATAGCTTGTGCCATTTTAGGAGATTATTCTTATGTCCATCTTCTAGATGTATCCTTGTCTATTTAATCTAACAAGTAGAACTAGTGTAAGTGATAAAGAGGATGTCCTGAAGTCAGTTACTTTCAAACTTTGTGCTGTTATAGTTGTCTTCAGTGTGTGTTTTTAGTTTCTTTTCTGTGGTGGGGATTTTGGGATGACTTTGTGCCCCCATTATCCTTTGTATTTCACTCTTTGGACAGTTAAGGTGGAAACTTTGTTTTCCATTTCATCCTACTGGTTATCACACTTTGTTACCAGTTTCTTGTCACTACCTGAAATAACTCCTACTATTTACTGCAAGATCACTTCTAAAATAGGAGAAGTGCCTTTAGTGTCTTCACTAGGACTTCTACTTTGTCTGTGAACATCATTTCTAAAAAAAGAGAGATGGATGGTGATACCCTACACCTGAGTGTTATTTTTTACTTATATTTATAGTATATAGCTCCTCATATTTAATAGGGAACCTCCCCTTGATGAGAGGAGAGATTTGTCCAACTCTGATGTAGTAAACCTGCACACTGGGCTGACCAATCTCCCTTGACATGGATGATAAGACCTATTTTTCTCATTAGTTAGCTGACTAACAAAATATTAACCCAATAGTCTTTTTGGCAACTCCACTGGGGAAGGAAAAGCAGTTTAAAGCCTCAAGCTTCAAGCTAAAGCAAGATGAGACCTTTTCCATTTTTGTTTTACAATCTGGAAACTCCACACTATACCAGAAGTCAGAGAACTCAAGGTGTTGTTGACCCTATCTTTGAGTTGGTGCAACAAGGAAATTTTGACTTATTCCCTCCCCAACTTCAAGCTCAATGATCTAGGAGTGTTCTTCCCATCTATACTAGGTCACCAATATAAGGTAGAGTTACTTTTTTTGCTATCCCCAGAGCTTTACCTATACATATTCCACCTAGATTTGTTATCCCTACTTTCTATAATCCCATCATGGTAGCTCAAGGCACTTGGGATAACTCTTTTGGTCCACTCAATCTTACTCCACCTCTACATGAACTTCCATGTAGTTTAAGAAAGAATTTCCCTAAATTCTTTGGTGATGGGAGAGTTTACCTTGATGAACACATTATAGCCTTCATCATAACCTGTGGTGTGATAGGTGTGGAATTTGAGGACATGGCAGTTAGGCTCTTTGTAGAAACATTGCAAGGTGCTACTATAGACTAGTTCTACCATCTACAAGCTAGATCAGTGACTGATTGGGACACACTCAAAGCCAAATTTGAAGCTAGGTTCAAGCTTGCAGAAGATGCGCATGCCTTACTAGCCCAGCTCACACAGATGAAGAAAGAATCTCATGAACCTATGAGGGATTTCATAGCAAAGTTTGACAAGTTGAGGAATAGGATTCCTACCATTGCCCAACTAACACTTGAAAACCTCAAATGCTTCTTCATCAACTCACAGCTGCCTGAAGTGAGATTCTTGCTGAGATAGGCTAGATACATAGACCTTACTGCTACTCAAGATTGGCTACTAAAGTAGAAGATGACCTTATCTTGGTAGGAAAGATAAGGAGAGACCCTAATAAAGGTAAACCCTCTTCATCTTTTGAATACTCACTAACAGCCACCACTGATCCAATGGTGCATAAGCTGGCTAATGAGTTACTTGCTCTTAGAAAGCAAATGGCATAGGGGATGTCATTTGCTCCTTCATACAGAGATATGCTAAGGAGGATGTTTCCCAATCAGTCATATCAAGGCAATGCAGCCAAAAATCAAGGACAAACTAATCACCTTCCCCCCTTAGAGGAATAATCTTGCCATTAAAGCACCTCCAACCAACTCAGTGGTTTGATATCTTGAAGTTGAATCAGATTTCTCATTCCAGCCTAAGTTAAATCTTGAAGATGACGCTAATATCTTCACTGAGGAAGAAGAAGAATTAGTTGGCGACTCCAACATTAATTTCTTAAATTATCAAGATGAACCCAAAAGTTAAGGTAAAGCAACTGAGGGATCATATGCTATGTTCACTCAGTCCAAGAACCAGTTAGCTTAGCAAGTTGATAAAGAGAAGATAGAGTAATGAGATCAGCCCACAATTTTAATTGCCAAGCGGGGAACCACTCTTCCTTTCCAGCCAAAGGACCCAGTGATTACAAGAAAGGTAAGTACCTAAATTATGCCTTCACCTTCAACTTAAAATTCACAGACCAATACTTCCCCTTGTAAAACCTAAAAGGATGAACTCCCATCCTCTGTTCCTAGTCCATTTTAGACATTTGATATCATTTATCATATAAAGAAAACCAAAATTCAAATGTCTGAATTTGAATTTTTGCAGTCCAAGCCTGAGAAATTAGACAAGTTGGTTCAATGTGTAAAGAACCAAACCATCCCTAAAAGACAAGATGCTAAGAAGGTGACTCATGATCCCCCAAGGAACATGTCTATCCCAAATAACCTTTTCATTACTCCTCCTACTACTCCCTAGAGGACTGAACCATTTTATGTCTCCCTACTAATAGATGGACATCAGCTGAATAATTGCATCATTGATTCTAGAGATTTAAATAATGTCATGCTTGCCAAAGTAGCAGAATCCCTTGGTCTCACATTGACCAAGACATTTGGTAGATGCTTCTCCATGGAAAATAAGTAAGTACCACTACTAGGACAAATTAAGGATGCTTAATTTGCATTTGTAGCATTCTTAGACAAAAGAATCAAGATGACTGTCCTGGTGGCTGACATCCCACCATCATATGGCATCCTTCTTGGGCAAAATTTTTGCAAGGATGTTGGAGGTGAACTAAGCATGGACCTATCTAAAGTAAGAATCCCAGTCAAAGTTGTTATGAAGAGATTTCTCCCTGAGAAGGAAGAAAAATATGTGGTTACTCAATCATCAGCACCTGAAGCTCAAATTTTGTTTGAGTCTTCAGGGACGGGTAACTACTTTATGTCCATGAAAGAAGTTCATGAATGTCATGTCCCCATTCTGGCTGGCATCATTTAGCATGCCGGATTTGCCTATCATGAACTCTCATAGGTAGATGGTTTCAGTGAGAGAGTCATCTTGTTGATTATTTGGAGATTAGTTGGTTGTATTTGCTCGTTGGAGAGATGTTGTTGAGCCTACTTTCAGTATTATGTGATTTTCGGGCCTACATGTTATATTTTTTAAAATTAAGATGCACTTTTATTTTATAAAGTTACTTTTATTTTATTTAAAAATAATAATACAAAATGGATTTGCATGATGTATTATGGATACTTCTAGAAGAAGTTTCCAAAAAGTGCATAAATAGACCCCATGGGTCTCTCATTTGGCATCAAAGTCTATTTTATCATTCAAATCTTCTTGAGAATCTGTAAGGCTTGATGAGTCTACAAATATTCAACAAAAATCCTTGAGAGTGATACCTCTCAAGAGATTGCATAACTAAGGAAGTGGAAGATCTTCTGAAGGATTGCACATTGGAAGTGGTATTCAACCATTTCATGTTGAGTTTTATTGAGTATACAGGTTCAGTTCGAGAGTTGAATAATTTTGGTGTCCCTTGGTGAAGCAACTACATCATTGACCAACTTGAAGAATTCCCAAGGATATAATATTATTTCTATTTTATAGTTCGTACAGGTACGGCCTATACCTGCAGGACCATACAACATGTTTTGGTGCTCCCTAGCATACTACGATTTCTTATATTTGACTGGAAGAATAAATTTAATGTGGTGACCCAGCATAGGCATCCATAACAGAACTGGCCAATGAAGACAAAAATTTAATATTAAAATTGCCCAATCAACAGTGTACGAATAGTATTTTTGTCAGCATTCTTTGACTATTCACAGTCTAGGATCTTACACTTCTAGAATTTGGCAGGCTGAGGCCTTCGCAAAGTCACTCAGTTAGGTTGCTTCTCTCTGGGTAGGTCTTATAAAATTGTAGGAAGAGAATTTGTCAGTGATGAACATGGATCCCTAGTATTTTGCGTATCATTACTCTCATCCTCCTCTTGTAGAGAGGCTTGTTGCACTCGACGAGTCTAAAAAGAGGAATTTCCTAGAGGAAGGTGTATATATCCTGGAGAGGCGTGGCTTCTACAAAAAATTTGGGCACTTACTAGCAATGATATAAATTCTAGAATAGTTTAAAGACCAGGTTTAGTCATCAACAAAGTCATGTAAGGTTCTATTTACACTTGCATATATATTCACTTATGTGCCAAGTTTTGTATTTGGTTTAGAGAAGATATTATTCTATCCATATTTGTTGAAATCTGAATGTCAAAATTTATTGTAAAAGGATCTATATTTCCTTGAATAAATATATTGGCATTAATTGAGTTGATTGGATTAATTTCATATCTAGTTTACAATTACAGCAGTTTAATTGTTTGACAACTGTTTGACGAAAATCCATAAGGCAATATTAGTATTTTTGGTGATTCTACCAACTATTTGACAAAATTCCATAGCGCAACATTAGTGTTTAGTGATCCTACTAGAGAGGGTCATTACAGTGGTATCAGAGCTTTCATCCTACCATCCTGTGATTAGTCAAATAGCAGATGAGTGAGAGAGAAATCATATATTACATCAAGGAACAATGGAGACAACAATATCAAAATCCTTAGGTTGAAGGGGATACATTCTCAGAAGTATTGAGAGAAATAGATACCAAAAAAATAGTTCAAAATATGGCAGAAGATGATAGGGATGCAAGAGCTAAAAGGAAATTCGATACCATGCTTGATATGATGTCACACTTATTAGCAAAAATGGATCAGCAAGCCACTCAAAATCAAAATCATCAACACATAGCTAAACAAAGTGGAGTTAATGAGCAAAGACCTATACATCGCGCTAAAAACACTAGAGGATCTGCCTCTAGGCCTCTTTTTCCCACCTTTACACCAAGAGAAGAACAACCATATGCTACTCCAACTGCTTCTTTTGGAGACAAAGCTAGACACGCGTACTCGGAGTATACCACTCTCCCTCCTGATATGAGAGAAATATGGACATTTGATCAATTCATGAATCAAATAAATAGGAGAAGAGGAAGGAATGATCACTATGCTCCAAGAAATGACAAGAGATTGGCTGATACAGTTACCAAGAACTTGCATGAGGAGTTTGAAAAATAGATCAGTAGCCAGGTAGAAGATTGAGTTTCTACTTAGCCACAGGAGGAAGTGGTGAAGGATATTATGCTCATGGATAGTAACTGTCAAATTGATACAAAAGTTGAGATAGTCGTATACATGTTGCCTGAGAGTGATATCACACATACTCAGGATGGTTTTGCTGTAGTCTCAGTAGATGGACCTGGTGATTATCCAATTATAGCAGAGTCAAGAGTAGGAAATGATGCAGAAGGTGTTACTGTTAGTCCTGGTATAGTGGCTTACATAACAAGTGGAGGACCAGTGCTAGAGGGTGCAGATGCCATAGTGCAAGTAGAAAATACACAACAAATAGAGCAAAGTCTTGAAGGAATGAAGAGAGTAAGAGTATTGATTGGAGTGTGTAAAGGCCATGACATTCATCTCGTGGGATATGACATTGAAAAAGGGGCAGTTGTACTAAGATTTGGTGAGAAAATTGGTGTTACAAAAATTGGACTGTTGGCCACAATTAGTGTAGTTCTGGTCAAGGTTTATCCAAGACCAATTATTGTAGTGCTTTCCATAGGGGATGAATTGGTAGATCCATCATCACATTCCTTAGGTCAGGGTCAGATTAGGGATTCAAATTGAGCCATGCTATAGGCAGTTGTAACACAGCAACAATGTAAAGTGTATGATTTAGGTATTGCACGTGATGAGAAAGAAGACATAGAAAAGATGATGGATCAAGCTATTTCTATTGGATCAGTGTTTTCTTGTCTTCAGGTGCCATTTCCATGGGAGATAATGACTTTGTAAATAATTTATTAGAGAAATGTGGTACTACATATGTTAATAGGGTTCTCATGAAGCCTGGAAATCCACTAACATTTGCAACCATAGATATTGCAGCAATAGAGACAAGACTAGAAAAAAAGATTCTTGCATTTGGTATTCCAGGAAATCTTGTGAGTTGCTTGGTTGGTTTCCATCTCATGGTTTTTCCTGCAATCCGATGCTTAGCTAGTTGGAGGGATCGTAAGCTTTGCAACTATGTTGCTAAAAACACAGGTCACCAAGTTAGTAGCCATCTTTTGAGCATGAAGTCTACAAATGCATTGTTGGAATTGCCTACAAGAAATACAATACTCCCAACTGAGACAATGGTGTGGGCACTATTAATTTTTGATATTTCGAGAGTTTGTTTCTCATGGGTTCCTGAATGTGGCAGTTGTGATTTTGGAGTTTGGTTGAGTTGTATTTCCTAGTTTTATTATGGATTCCTCTTGATTATATTTCAGAGGATATTATAGGAGCTTGTGTTGATTGACAACAGTATAGATCATGACTACATTTGGGATCCAGGTGGATTGATTGGTTTATTGTTCAATGATTGCTTGGGGACAAGCAAATTCAAGAAGGGCAGACTGTCATGTCTCCATTCTGGCTGACATCGTTTAACATGCCAGATTTGCCTATCATGGACTCTCATAGGCAGATGGTTTTGGTGAGAGAGTCATCTTGTTGATTATTTGGAGATTAGTTGGTTGTATTTGCTCGTTGGAGAGATGTTGTTGAGCCTACTTTCAGTACTATGTGATTTTTGGGCCTACATGTTATATTTTTTAAAATTAAATGCACTTTTATTTTATAAAGTTACTTTCTATAAAGTCACTTTTATGTTATTTAAAAAAATATAATACAAAATGGTTTTACATGATGTATTATGGATACTTCTAGAAGAAGTTTCCAAAAAGTGCATTAATAGACCCCATGGGTCTCTCATTTGGCATCGAAGTCTATTTTATCATTCGAATCTTCTTGAACATTTGTAAGGCTTGATGAGTCTACAAATATTCATCAAAAATCCTTGAGAATGTTACCTCTCAAGAGATTGCATAACTAAGGAAGTGGAAGATCTTCTGAAGGGTTGCACATTGGAAGTGGTATTTAGCCATTTCATGTTGAGTTTCATTGAGTATACAGGTTCAATTTGAGAGTTGAATAATTTTGGCATCCCTTGGTGAAGTGATTACATCATTGAACAACTTGAAGAATTCCCAAGGACACAATATTATTTCTATTTTACAATCCATATAGGTACGGCCTGTACCTACAAAATTGTATGGCAGGGTTTGGCACTCCCCAGCATACTGTGATTTCTTATATTTGACTGGAAGAATAAATTTAATGTGGTGACCCAGCGTAGGCATCCATAACAGAACTGGCTAGTGAAGACAAAAATTTAATATTAAAATCACCCAATCAATAGTGTACAGATAGCATTTTTGTCAGTGTTCTTTAACTATTCGCAGTCTAGGATCTTACACTTCTACAATTTGGCAGGCTGAGGCCTTTGCAAAGTCACTCGGTTAGGATGCTTCTCTCTAGGTAGGTCTTATAAAATTATAGGAAGACAATTTGTCAGTGATGAACATGGATCCCTAGTATTCTGTGTATCATTACTCTCATCCTCTTCTTGTAGAGAAGCTTGTTGCACTCGACGAGTTTAAAAGGAGGAATTTCCTAGAGGAAGGTGTATATATCCTAGAGAGGCGTGGCTTCTACAAAAATTTTGGGTGCTTACTAGCAATCTTATAAATTCTAGAATAGTCTAAAGACCAGGTTTTGTCATCAAAAAAGTCATGTAAGGTTCTATTTACACTTGCATATATATTCACTTATGTACCAAGTTTTGTATACGGTTTAGAAAAGATATTATTCTGTCCATATTTATTGAAATCTAAAGGTCAAAATTTATTGTAAAAGGATATATATTTCCTTGAATAAATATATTGGCACTAATTGAGCTGAGTGGATTAATTTCATATATAGCTTACAATTACAACAGTTTGATTATTTAACAACTGTTTGACGAAAATCCATAAGGCAATATTAGTATTTTTGGTGATCCTACCAACTGTTTGACAAAACTCCATAGCGCAACATCAATGTTTAGTGATCCTACTAGAGAGGGTCATTACAATGAAGTGCCTGTTGAAGCTCTTGAAGGTGTCAACCTAGAAATACTTTCAACTAGAACAGTAGAAGAACTGGTGGAGCACAATGTAAGTGCAGAAGAATCCCTGTCTTCAAACAAAGAAGAATCCAAAGAAAAATCAGTGCCTGATGAGGTATGGATTCTAGAATTTGATGGTAGCTGCTCCTCTACCAGTTTAGGAGCTGGTATTGTGTTAATATCTACTCAAGGAGATATTTATCCTTCATCCTACAAATTACACTTCAACAATACCAATAATATAGCTGAGTATGAATCTTTATTGCTTAGATTGAGGGCTGCTCAAGACAAAGGCATCAAACTCCTTTATGCTAAAGGAGATGCTAGATTGGTGGTTTATCAGGTGAGAAACCTATATCAAACCAAGAATGAAATATTGTGCCACTACCACAATCTAGTCTGGGATTAGATTGAAATTTTTGATGCTTTTAACATCTCTGCCATACCCACGGGATTCAATGACAGCGCTGATGCACTAGTTGTTTCAGCAACTCTCTTAGTTCCTCACCCAGACTTCAAAGGAGACAAGTACACTATTGATCTAGTCTTTCAACCATGTGTACATGGTAATGCTAGTCATTGACAAGTGTTTAATAATGACAATCAAATAATTGCCTTTTTGGAATAAAAGGATAGCTTTCAATAGCTTCACTTTGAAGGTATTGAGCCTCAACAGGTTGAACCAGCCCATGGATCAAGTGTAGATGCAGGTGAAGAATTCCTAAAACTTAAATGGAATAATATTGCTAAAGGCCTAGTTTCCCTTGAAAATCTATTTGATAAGCATGATTGATTCATCAAACAACAACAAGCAAGTTCAAGCTCCTCCCAGGATTTTGATCGAGTAAATCTAGGTACCAAGGATGACCCCAAGATGGTGAACGTTGGGAAATGTTGCACTCCTGAGGAGAGACTCAAGTTCACATCTTTGCTCAGCTAGTACATGGATGTCTTAGCATACTCCTATGCTGATTTTAAGTCACTTAGGCCTGATGAGATTTTCCATGACATTCCTCTCAAAAGTGATTCAACACCTTACAGGCAAAAATCTAGGTAGTACAATCTGAAGATATCATGTACTATTCTATCTGAAATACAAAAAATGCTCAATGATAGAATCATTTTCCCAATCCATCATTCAACATAGATTGAAAACATAGTTCTTGTGAGGAATAAGAATGACAAAATTCTCCTCTATGTGGATTTCAAGAACTTAAATCAGGCATCCTTAAAGAATAACTATCCTTTTCCGATCATGGATCAAGTGCTTTAGGTAGTGACTAGTTCTGAGATGTTATCAATGCTAGACGACTTCTCAAGATACAATCAAGTTGGAGTTGGTGAAGCAGAGCAGTGTAAGACTACCTTCACCACACTTTGGGGCACCTTTGCCTATAGAAGGATGCATTTTGGCTTGATAAATGTTGGTGCCACCTTCCAAAGAGCAATGGACCGTGATTTCAAGGATGAAATGGGTAAGTTCATTGTAGTATACCTAGATGATTTAACTGTATTTTTTAAGGATCACCCTAATCATATGAGCCATTTGCAATAAGTGTTAGAATGTTGCGACAAGAATGGCATCTCTTTAAATCCCAAGAAGTTTGTTTTTGGGGTAACAGAAGGGAAACTTCTCAGACACCTTATGTCCAAAGGAGTCATAAAAATTGACTCAAACAGAATCAAGTCCTTCCAGGAGCTTACTTTGCCCACAAGTAAGAATGCAGTTTACTTTTTTTTTAGAAAGGTGAATTTATTAAGAAGGTTAATCCCTAAATTTACTGAGAAGAATCGACATATTGTAAACATGATGAAGGGAAAGACCATCTTCAGCTAGATCAAACAAGGCAAATTGGCATTCTAGGATATAAAGACAACTATTGCCCATGCCCCAATTCTGGTATGTCTAGACTACAACAAGGATTTCACCATGTATAGTTATGCTTTTGAACACACACTTTCAAAAATTCTAGTTCAGAAAAACCAAGAAGGTGTGGAGTCTCCCATTTCTTTCATGAGTTGTCCTCTTAAAGCTCATGAGATGAAATACCCAAACATGGAAAAGCATGCCTATATAGTGGTAAAGGCAGTGAAACATTTCCACTTCTACATCCTAAATTCACACACTACTGCCTTGGTTCCTAACACCACAGTTAAATCCATATTAACTCAATAGGAGTTTGGGATGAAAAGAGGCAATTGGATTTCAAAAATCCAAGAGTTTGATCTAGTCATCAAACCAATAAAACTAGTCTGGAAAAAAGGCCTATGCCAATTGATTGCTGATAACAAGCTAGAACAAACAGAGCATGAAGAATAAGAAGAAGAAGACATGCCAACAGTCCTATTTGTCTCCACCACGAATGAGTGGTATTTAGGTATTGCTCATTTCCTTACTTATGGTGAGTGTCCTGCTCACCTATCTCGTAAAGAAAGGAGGATTGTCAAACTGAAAGCTGCCAATTTTGTCCTCTGGGACAACGGCCTATATAAGAGGAGCCTTGATGGAGTGTTCCTTCGCTCCATGGACAAGGAGCAACAAAGCTGACTTTTGGAGTCCTTCCACAATTTGGCCTATGGAGGACATTTCTCAGCTCCTGTAACTACCCATAAAATTCTATGGGCCAGGTATTATTGTCCAACTCTCTTTCAAGATGCATATAAATGGGTAAGGAAATGTGAACTATGCTAGTAGTTTGTTGGAAGACCCAAGTTAGTTGCTTGACCTCTCAAGCCAGTGGTGATAGAAGAGCCATTACAACAATGGGGAATTTATTTCATTGGTGCTATAAACACATCTTCAAGTACTGGACATGATTATGTCCTCACAACCACAGACTATTTCACCAAGTGGGTGGAAGCCATCCCAACCAAGCATGCTACTTCAGAAGTAGTGTGCAATTTCCTCAAGGAGAACATCATTTCCAGGTTTAGGGTCCCAACCAAGATTGTCATAGACAATGCATCTTGTTTCACTTCTCAGGAGATTACTCAGTTTTGTTTTTACTATGGGATTACCCTCTCCCATTCTTCTGATTACTTTCCACAAGGGAATGGACAAGCTAAATCAAGTAACAAGAACCTGGTGACTATCATCAAGAGGCTGGTGGATGACAATCAAAGGACATGGCATAAAGCATTGGTTGATGCTTTATGGGTAGATAGAATTACACCAAAAAGGGCAATTGGTATGTCTCCTTTCCAACTTCTTTATGGTCTCAATGCTGAGATACCAATTACTCTAGAATTGCCAACATTGAAATTGGCCAAGGCAATTAAAGATCAGACATATGAAAGCTCAATTGATAAGAGGATCATGTGCCTAACTAAGTTAGATGAGTAGAGAACTATGGTGGTGGACCGAATTGTGGCCCATCAAAGTCTGGTGAAGAAGCTCTTTGACCAGAAAGTAAAGAACCGTGATTTCCAGATTGGAGATCAAGTCCTCTTGTGGGACAAGAGAAGGGAACCAAAGGGAATGCATGGAAAGTTTGATTCCCTATGAAGAGGCCCTTTGACTATCCATGAGCTCAATGGTGAAAATAGCTTCATGTTGAAGTATCAAGATGGCACACTCTTTTCTCTGCCTCATAATGGGCAGCATCTAAAGCACTTCAATTCTTGAAGTATCAGATAAGTTCACCTGTAAATATGTAAATTTGTATAGTCTTTGTTTTTGATTTATGTTGTTCTTTTTCATTTTTTTGGAACCTTTATTTTGGGAAGAATGACTCCATATCCCAATGGCATACTTCAAGGCACTGGAGATTCTAGTCTCTACTCCCCTCAACTATTCCAAGTTTTCAACTGAAAGAAGTTCCCCAACTAGAGCCAACTATTGTCTCCAAAAATATCACTCATTTTTGGGACAAAACGTGAACTATTTTGGTTTAGTAGACCAAAATAATCTCTTCTCTTCTCAAAATTTGTTCTGAGCTTTAAAATTCCTCATTTTTCAATATTTTTTGAGTAAAGGGACTAGTAAGTTCAAAGGGTTCATCGACAAGCTTCTAAGCAAGGATTGAACCATTGAACTTTGAACCCTTTTGCTTTAAGGGTTCAACATTTTCAAGGTTCAACATCATCGGCAAGCTTCAAAGAGTCAAGTGCTTTATCAAAATTCATCAAGATTTAATCACTTCATGGTTCAACGATTCGAAGGAGTGCCCAAAAAGAAAAAGACTGAGAGTAGAAGTTGCCAAGTGTCATCTACCAAGACACATCACAATTTGTTTCTAAAAGTAGTGGAACATGCCATGTGTCACTTGTTAAGATTATTAGAAAGTGGCCAAAGCAAGTAGGAAATGCACAAAAGAATTGCTAAGAAGGGGGAAGGGCCCACAGTCATCAAATTTGGGGTAACCAACAAGCTGTTGGCTTTCAAACGATGATGGACCTGAAGACATAAAATTTATAGAAATGAAATAGCTATTGATCTTTGTAGGCCTAAGCATGGACCCAAATTCTTTCAAAGGCATTCAAAGACCTTCAGGGTGAAAGGAAGAAACACTGAGAGGAAAAACCAAAAGAACCAGAAAGGGGAAAAGATAGCTTGAGGGCTCAAATTGTAGTAGGAAAGGGTGAAGACCAAAAATATCTATGCATTAGTTATTCCAGTAGGTGGAACAATCCACCAGGTAGATATTTGAGCCTATAAACATTAAATGCACAGCTTGTTTGTCTCCTTTGGGGTAAAGGTGAGGTAGACAGCTGTGTAGACATCAAGTGACAGACCAGATGACATAGGCCTAGGAGAAGACATTTGAGATGAATCAACATGCCATAGTTAAGGTAGCTACCCTATTCCAGCATGGCCCTCTTTGACAAAACTGAAAATGCATTCAATGCATTGAGTACAACATGGGCTGTTCTATGGAGTAAAGTGCCAAGCCTTTCTTAGCTACTATATATTGTATTCACTTGTGTCATTTTAAGGGAGATATTTTTCATCATAGAAGCAAGACTCTACCCAAATTGAAAGGCAAATACTGAGACTTTGAGCTCAGATTGTTGTTCATATTATTTTATCTGAATGAGAAAGCAAGTTTCTTCCAGACTTTATGATATTATAGCTTATGTCATTTTAGGAGATTGTTCTTATGTATGTCTTCTAGATGTATTCTTGTTTATTTAATCTAACAAGTAGAACTAGTGGAAGTGATAAGGAGGATGTCCTGAAGTCAGTTACTTTCAAACTTTGTGTTGTTATAGTTGTCTTTAGTGTGTGTTTTTAGTTTATTTTCTGTGTCGAGGATTTTGGGATGACTTTGTGCCCCCATTATCCTTTGTATTTAACTCTTTGGTTAATTGAGGTGGAAACTTTGTCTTCCATTTCATCCTACTAGTTACCACACTTTGTTACCAGTTTATTGTTACTATCCGACAGAACTTCTAAAAGACGAGAAGTGCCTTCAGTGTCTTCACTAGGATTTCTCCTTTGTCTATGAACATCATCTCTAAAAAAGAGAGATGGATGGTGATACCCTACCCCTAAGTGTTTTTTTTTACTTATATTTATAGAATAAATCTCCTCATATTTAATAGAGAACCTCCCCTTTATGAGAGGAGAGATTTGTCCACCATTATTGTAGTAAACCTGCACACTGGGCCGACCAATCTCCCTTGACGTGGATAATAAGACCTATTTTGCTGATCAGTTAGCTGACTGAAAAAATATTCACCCAACAAGTTCAATGAAAAATCATTCAACCCTTAAGTTTCCAAAATGGATTTACTTAGATGTAAATATTGAACATAACACACTCAAGAAAATAAACCATGACTTTGACATAAAAGAGCACAAGCATAACTAAAGAATGTGGTTATCATTTTTTATGGTTGTAGACATTTTAAAGGTAGTCAAAGATGTTGTAAATAAACACATTCATTTTAATAATAGGACCCAATCATGAAAAATAAACTATATAATAATGAAATACAACATTTTCAATCAATGCATTTACTTACATATAAGAAACATAGTCTTTTTACAAAAGGTGGTTACCCTTAATAAACAACATAGTCATAAAAAAAGTAACACAAAGTTACCACATAATATGAAATTTCCATAATGATGGACTTATCAATATTTATAACACTCAACTATTATACAAATGAAGCATAATCATCCTTTTATAAAACACAAACAATACACAAAATGTTTTCCACTTATATCTTCGAAAACACAGTCCATAAGCAATAAAATGACTACATGTAGATAAGGGTTCAAACCAAGAAATATGTATAAACTATATATAGATCTATTTCAAGTTCATATGCAATGAAATGTATCGATACAATGTTATATAATTATATATAATTTACATATGCACCTGGAAGTCTGGAGACTTTTGGCTATGTAAGCAGCCTCAAATATTTATTTCCATTAAACACAGTTATTAAAAACAAAAAAATAATGAAAACTTACTTACAAATGTAGAAGATTCCCTAAAGGTCAAAAGGGTAAGAATTTCTATCACTCGCTAAGCCCCGTTGTGTGATTCGTAAATCGTCAATCTTGCCATTAATAACCAATCAATATTTTTACTAATTTTCACCAATTTTTCCATTTTCCTAACATTTTTTCCCACCATTAAAAATTAACTTTCTTTCCATCCAATCCCCCTATACATAAATAAATTTACATTTCATTTTGGGAGGGGAAAGAAACACCTCTAGATCCTATGGCAATCCCCTGCCAACCTCATCATTAATGACGAGTCTATAAGGGTCCTTAATTAATCAATTGCTACTAATATAAAAGGAGATTAGTGATAAAAAAAATGTTAAACATAAACCAAACTCATTAATATTGAAATCTTTGTCAAAATGCCACTTACCTCATTAAATTAGGTTAATGCATTTTCCAAATATTATCGACCCAAGCTGATATAATATTAAAAATAATAATAATGAATTAAACCATGTATAAATTCCAAGGTCATGCCATGCCTTAATTAGTCATTGAAACACCATGCCACCACCCTAATAAATAATGCTAGGTCCGATGGGGGTAAAACATGAATGTAGGGTAAGAAGGGTTCTCAAGGGGGTTATGTTAAGTCTAGGTATGTTTAGGTATAGAACTGCATAGGTAACTAGGATCCATGGTGGAGAAAAGAAAGATTTGAAGACTATGTAATAGAGGAATGGAATGGAGATATGCACATGGTAATAAAGGTTTCAACCATCAAAACATTTAACAAAATATAACAAAAAATAATAAAAATAATGACTCATAACGACATCAAAAAAGTACAACAACAAGGACAAGGACCACAATTGATAAATATAATGACCAAATCAACTTGTCCAAATGAAAAACAAAACAACCAGTATACCTATTGGACATGCCAACATGCTCATATTTCACTCCATTTTGGGAGTATAGCCTCTAATATATGCCTAGCTCATAGACAAACCCTACAACCATCAAAAAGGACATCAATCACATTAAGTCAATAATCAATAATCAATACAGATTTATAAAATCATCATCATCATTAATAAGTCTATCAAATAATTAATCACAAAATGAAGTACGCAGCCTAACAATGTTACAATCAGTACCACAAATAATCTATCTAAATAACAACTAATAACTAGTTTAAAAATCATAATGTTAATATCATAATAGAAAAATATATAATAAAAATATGAGATTGTAACAAATGTATTTTAGGGTTTCAATTTTTTTCCTCTCTAGGTTTATACATCTAAAATTTAATTTTTAAGCATTAATGGAGTCGTAATATTGTTTGCAGGTAATTGCCTTGGTAGAAATTGCTTGTATTTTGTGAGATGTGCCCCTTGATTTTAGAAATAATGGTTTTATTATTTTTA
>JARHVA010006883.1:145000-307500 GCA_037957365.1 Torreya grandis
TAGAATGAACATAAACATCATGGAATCTAATAGGAGCATGAGGTTACATGCAGGATTACCATTACAATTTTGGGTGGATGCAATTGATACATCCATTTATTTGATAAAAGTAAGACCTTCAACTACCTTAGATGGTGGCATACTAGAGGAGGCATGGAGCGGTAAGAAGGTTGATTAGTCTTTTTTGATATTTTTCACTTTTTAAGCTTTGTCTTATATTAATAAAGAGAATAGATCTAAATTAGAGGAAAAATCTCATAAATTTACTTTTGTTGGCTATGTCATTAATGAATTATGATTCTAATTGTGGAACGAGGAAGATAAGAAAAACATTAGGAGTAGAGATCTCATCTTCAATGGAGAAAGTCATGTACATGGAATATTTATTGGATAATAATCAAGGGGAAGCTAAGAAAGAATACACAGAATTGGAGGACATAAAAAATGAATATGTCTCAAAGGTACTATTGAAAAATGTGCAACAATGATAGGTACCACAAACCCCTATTGTGAGAAGATCTACTGGAGTAAGTAGACCACCTGAATGTTTTTATCCTTTATTAAACCATTTGTTCCTTACTAATAGTGGCAATCCAGAGAGTCAAGATTAAATAATGTAGGTAGATGCTAAGAAAAAGTGGGAGTAGGCTATGGATGAGGAGTATGACTCTCTCATGATGAATCGCTAAGAAAGAATACACAGAATTAGAGGACATAAAAAATGAATATGTCTCAAAGGTACTATTGAAAAATGTGCAACAACAATAGGTACCCCAAACCCCTATTGTGAGAAGATCTACTGGAGTAAGTAGACCACCTGAATGTTTTTATCCTTTATTAAACTATTTGTTCCTTACTGATAGTGGCAATCCAGAGAGCTAAGATTAAATAATGTAGGTAGATGCTAAGAAAAAGTGGGAGTAGGCTATGGATGAGGAGTATGACTCTCTCATGATGAATCAAACATGGGATTTTGTGAATCTTCTAAAAGGTAAGAAGGCCTTGAAGAATAAGCATGTATACAAGTTAAAGGAGGAAGATAGCAATAAAAATAAATATAGGGCTAGATTGGTGGTGAAAGAGATTATACGAAATTAAAGTATAGATTTTGATTAAATCTTTTCTCATATTGTTAAAATGACTTCTATTAAAACTATTTTGAGTATAGTTGTAGTGGAAGACTTGCATTTATAATATTTGGATGTGAAGACTACTTTTCTTTATGGGGATTTGGAGGAAGAGACATATATGGAGCAGCCATAAGGTTTTGAATTCAAGGGCAAGAAGAAGTTTGTGTGCAAAATGAAGAAGAAATTTTATGGCCTTAAGCAATTTCTAGGTTATATTAAGTTTGACAAATTTATGTTTGATCCAGGCTATTCTAGATGTCATTCTAACCTTCATGAATATTTTAAGAGATTTGAAAATGGAATCTATATTATCCTACTTTTTTATGTGAATGACATGTTAGTGGTAGGTTTTAAATACAAGATACAAATGTACTTAAGAGATAATTGGGAGATTATTTTGATATGAAGGATCTAGGTGTTGCTAAATAAATCCATGGGATGAGAATAACTAGAGATAGAAAGAATCATAGGTTGACACTATCACAGGGAGAGTATATAAAGAAAGTATTGGAGAGGTTTGTCATGCATAGATAAAAACTCATTGGGACACCTTTGCTAGGCCACTTCAAGTTAATATAGGAGCAATGTCCCAAGATAGGAAAAAAGAGGAATCATATGTCCAAGACACCTTACTCATAAGTGGTTGTCATCTTAATGTATGCAATGGTGTGCATGATGTCAAACATTGCCCATGCAGTGGAATGGTGAGTATATTCATGAGTAATCTAGGAAAGGAACATAGACAAGTAGTGAAGTGGATTCTTCATCACCTAAGTGGGACCACAGATGTAGTGTTATGTTATGGTGGATCAAATTTTACTCTATAGGGATATGCATATTTAGATATTGTAGGAAATTTGGATGGTAGGAGAAGTACTAGCGAGTATGTTTTTATTATGGGTGGTACAATAGTGAGTTGGATATCATATCTACAGAAAGTGGTGGCACTTTTTACCATACAGGTTGAGTATGTTGTTGTTATCAAAGAAGTCAAGGAGATGATATGGCTATAGAGGTTTATGGAGGATTTGGGATGCCAAAAAATAAAAGGGATACTTTTTGGTGATAGTCATAGTGCCATTCACTTAAAAAAGAACTCAGCATTTTATTCTAGGACAAAACACATTCAATTGAGGTATCACTTTATTTGAACAATATTGCCGCAAGAGAAACTAAAGCTAGAGAATATTCATACCAATAATAATCCTATGAACATGATGATAAAGATGGTTGAAAAAGTGAAGTTGAAGTTATGTTCAACTTCAATTGGTCTTCATGGATGAAGAAGATCGTGATGACAAATTCATTCAGTAGATGCAATAGTGGGAAGTTTTGAATACTAAATTCAAGTGGGAGAAATGTTAAGTATGAAGTTACTATTCACAAATCATTATTCATAAAGGACTATTTCAGATAATCTAGATTTATGTCCCTAAATTAGATAAAAGATATCTTTGAAAATGAATAGTTGTTGGGTTATGCACAAGTTGTACATAGAGAATATGGTAGTAATTTGGATATATTCCCCATTTATTAAATTGGAGATAATTTAAAATTATAAAATTTTGAATAATGTAGGCATATTATTGATTTTTGTTTTTCAATTCAACTATAGATAAGTCCAAATTATTTGAAGTAGTACTTCATGAGTACTATTCATAGTGATGTCGTATGATGAGGTGGCATACAAGTGACATGGTTGTTGGTAATTTGTAATGGCCCATGTCAAATTCCACATGTTCTAAAGCCCATGTGATGGAGTGGGGCATACCACTCCATAATGTGACATTTTTTATCAATTTTAAATCCACATGCTTTTATCTTTTGGTGATAATGGAAGAAAAGGAATATATGACATGTGAAGTGATTTTTGAATTTGTTAAAAGGTGATTGGAATCTTGTGAAGGCATGTGTGTGCACATGGGATAGTGGGTTATTAAATCACTAGTCCTTATTGAAGTGGGGGACAAATTAGAAAAGAGATTCCTACTCATTTTGGATGTACATGGAGGAAGTCAAGGGGTATGATGAAGATGCCACCTACTTTTGACTAAAGCACATGTATTTTAGCATGCACAATAGAGTTGTTTTTTGTCCACATGGATATGGGGCACAATTCTTTCTCTCTCTTTAATTTCTCCCTCTCATTTTGTAATTTCTATAAATGTTTTTTTCTCTACTTTGTAATATGTACGCAAGAAAGAAAGAGAGAAAGGAAAGCTAAGAAAAACTTGATGCATTGTGTTGCATTCTTGTAGAGAGGTGAAGAGGTGTGAAGACTAGTGAAGTATTTTTACAAGCTTGATTGAGAGCTTGAGTTTGTGAATAAGGAGATAAAGAAGAGTAGAGAGTTTATTCTATTTGTATCTTCCACAATTATAAAGCTAGATAATTTCTCCATGGGCGTAGCCAAATTTGTGAACCATGTTATATAGGTATTTTCTTTTGTGCATGGTTTACTCAATTTTTTTTAATTATTTTATTATCATTTTATATCTTCTCTTAGTTTTCAATTCATGAGGATATAATTTTGTATGCATATATCCTAACAACCTCAAATATTTTTTTGAATTTTTTCGCAACGTATTTGAATATGAGATACTTTTAGAAGATATATATTCAATTGCATAATTTTTCTCAATAATATTTTATTAATGAAATAAATAAATTTAATGCATATACTCAACTAAGGTAATTTACGATAATTTTTTAGGGTCTTTAGAAGCATTACATTATAATTTTTGAACCACAATCAATAGTACATTATACTCAGGTGTTGTTATGTTTATTAACATGTCTAAATTTATTAACTAATTATTTAATAGAATATAATTTACTAGACTATGTTTGTTTAATTTATCTTAATCATGTAGATACATGGGGAACCCATGCTAGTAATTAGATGATCTCTATCATTACATTATGTGTCACCTAGTGCACTTAAAATCTCTTGAAATAATTTACATGTTACCAATATTTTATATTATTGGAACACTTTAGGATATCGTATATTATACCAATAATAATAATACACAAATATTACATAGAAAAACATCCATTTGGTATGCACATCTCACACTCCACATTAGAGGACAAACCTCAGCTCAAAATAAGTGCAGCAAACATGAAAGTAAAAATAAGGTTGGATAAAGAATGACACATAAAAAAATTAAATTTTTAAAGATAATCTAAAAAAAGGAGAATATGGAGGGTCATACTTAGGTGGAACAGTCACCCAAGAAAAAGGCTCTAAGGAAGGATGCTCTAGTGCTACCTAGCCATCCAGGGTGTTTACAGTCATATTAATGGTCCAACTAGTAGAGGGTTACATCTAAGTAATAATCACATCAAGAGATCCCCTATGAAATAGATTTCAATCATTTATACCATGTGGTGATGGAAAAACCCACCCCTCAAATGAAACCATGGGGAGAAGTGGCCACGACTGAGAAACTAGCTTGTACACCTCTTGAGAGGTGGGAGTGGTGGTGCCTAGGATGGTCTATCTAGTAGCACATGGATCACAATGCAAGGGGAACTCCCCAAGTGGTCTATTATTTCCTAGAGATGGCATAATTCATCACAAAATGGTTTTTATGGGCTTGATTCAATATACAAGTTGAAGGTATAACATAAACCGTATCATTAATGGATAAAAGATAAGATCATTCATCAATATTGATTACAACATTATTTCTAGCCTTCCATAATTGCAAAATATTAATAGATCCTCTTTTGAAAAATACATATAAAATTAATATAATCCATCCAATTGGTTGAGTCCCCAAGAATATTAAGACATGAAGAGAAGGGCTCAAAGTGATAAGGCTAGAATAAACTATGGATCCATTTTCATGTAGACTAGGCTCGTGGAAATAACCAAACAAGGTGTTTGAAGGACTAAGGATGCTTGTAGGTAGTAAATTTGGGTGGATAAATTCCCATATGATATATCCATTCTAAAAGTTGGAGGCCTTAGTAGAATAATCACAATAAGAAATGGGCTAACATGGGTTCTATACTAGCTTTCCAACATTTGTCAAATTTGGCAAGCCAAGTTATGGGGAAGGATTTAAGACCCCAATGCCTATTGATCTTATAGAGATTAGGGGAAAGGGGACTCTTGAATCTATAAATAAGGTTTAGGGAATAATTTTAAATGTGGGGGTCATAATCCCACCTCTAGATCTTCCACCATGCCTACCACGACATCCTTCTTCCTGAGTAAACACAAGACTTTATTCTTTTGTGTCCTCGCACTCCTCTACTTTAGGAATGATTAGTAGTGGATCTCTTTTCTTTTCCTTTTTGTTATTATCACATCACTAATTGGGGTCCTCAAATTTTAACGCATAGCCAACCAAATCTTATAAACAAATACATCTTGACTCTTCTATCCTCAACCCAAAATCCTTCAACATCCTACTTTAACCTTCTCTAATGGTAGTTGTAGTCTGTAAAACCTATAACTTCTCTTAGACCCTCTCTTATGATGATTTTACCACTTATTTCACTGAATGATCTTTACCAAAATCTTTGCTTTATGTTTTATCACTAAAAATACTATGTATTCACCCTCTCATGTCTCTTGTTAACACTTTATTTGAGGTCTACAATCACTTATAAGTTTTTAATAAAAATGAAAATGGAATGTCTCAACATCTTCTATAGGAAGATATATGTTTTAAATTAACAGCCCCATGTTGTTGTCCATGACTTAAACCATTAATACATCAAATAGTTATTCTTTGGTACATATTTGACAAACTTACCATTTATACCACTATATCATTAACAAATGCATGTTTCAAAATCCCTCTGAGAGTTGTTGTGCCTTTCATGAAGTGCATGCTAGTGATAAAAATTCAAATTTCCTAGTTCGTTCATGAGAAACTAACTTTTAATTTTAACCCACCTTTATAATGGTGTTTCCTTTGTCATCTCCATTTTAGATTCCTGGATCACATGCCACCTCTTGTGTGCCTCCTTCATGATCCACATATTGTGTTCCTCCTTTACGTGCCTCCTCTTTCAAATTTTTAGCCTAAGTAGATTATCCATCCTTAAAACCTACAACACAAATTAAAATATGTGCATGGTCCCCCAAATCATAAATTAGTGAAATTCATGTCAAGAAAGAAAGAAAAATAAAGTGACAAACACCAAAGAGAACAAAAAAATTCCAAAATCAAATTATAAAAGGCCCATAACCAATGGCACACTTATTTGAAAATTAAACTATGTCCTAAACTAAATTAGTGTCATACATCTTATTTAGTGAATAGAAGAATTATATAGAATGGTAAGGCTAGAGCTGACTACTATTGAGATGTGTTAGTAGGAATTGGCCTTCTAATATTTTAAACTTATAGGCACCTATTGGATAGATATCATGAATGATAAAAGGACCATTCCATCAAATCCTTTGTTTACCTAGATGGTGCTTAAATTTTGAGTTATAGACCAAGACATACATACTAGGATGAAAAAATTTGGTTTTAATGTGTCAGTCATGGTAGGATTTTTTTAAAACCCCTTGACTCTAGTGTGCGAGAATGTGTGCTTCATCTAACTAAAATAAAGTGTCTATGCGAGATTTGAGGGATTCTTCTTCATCTAGGCTGCCCACACATGTAATACATAGGGAAGTCACAAGGAAATCCATTAGTAAAATTTATTAAGCACCAAAGACAAGGTTAAAAGTACTCTTGTTTAACATTTTGTATGTGGTTTGATAAGCCCATAAGACTATTGAAACTTGATCATCCCAATTAGTGTGATCAATGTTAAAAATCTTGGTCAATGTATTATCTATGACCTTATTGAAGGCTTCAGTTGTGCCATTGTGTTGAGGATGGTAAGGTGTGGCCTTATGTTGCACAATCATGAACTCATCTAAGATGTTTCACATTTTTTCATTGAGAAAGTGAGTGAAAAGATCACATGATAAAATTAAGGGGCATCCATACCTTATAATGATATTTTTCCATATAAATATGGCATTGGTAGTAGTAGTAAAATCCTTTGTGGGTGATGTTTCATCATAATGTATGAGATAATCTATGATAGTAATGATGTAGCATGCACCAATTCATCTTGAACTAGGTTGAATGGGGCCAATAAAATCAATAGCCCATTTCTTAAAAGGTTCATGATCAAGCACTAGATGAGAGGCATAACATTCCTTCGATTTTGTTTACCTACACATTGATCAATATCACATTGGTGCACATAAAAATTAGCATATTAAATTAGTGCAGTTAGTAGTTTCTCTTTTACGGCCTTAAATACTTGTTGGTGTTGAGTCATCCATAATAATAGGCCATTGTGCTTGAGGAGTTCTATTAGTGTGACTATGTTAGCATAGCTCTGAATAAACTTCTGATAGTATCCAATGTGATCTAAGAAGGCATGGACCTCATATTGAGTGGTTGTAGTGGGAAGTTAGACAATGATCATAATTTTAGCTAGATTCATCAATAGTACATCTTAGTAAATAATTGTCCCAATAAAATTCCAAATTATGTGAAAAATATGCACTTATTCATATTAAAATAAATCTCAAGTTGGTGATAATGCTTGATCATGAGGTGAAAATTATCGTAATGGTTACACACTAAACCATACATAGTCTAGTCATCCAAGTACACCTAAAGGAACTTGTGGATGAAATCCTTCAAGTTTTGCACCACATTGTGTGAGAACACTATTGGTACATCTTGAGGCCAAAAGGCATAACATTATATGTAAAAGAACCTAATTCAATTACAAAGGTCATTTTGACCTTATCCTCATCAACAATTTGGACTTGGTGATCACTAAAAAATCCATCACTTAAGGTGTAGATCTCACACCTAATAATTGTATACATCCAATTCCTAACACCATTTGTGTTGAAATTGTCAATCTTACTTGAATTGCACTCAAATACACATTTGAAGTTTAAAATCCATAAAACACCCAACGTGGTTCAAAATTGTCATTTAAAAATGCTAATTTTGGTAAAAGTATCCCTAAATAGGGACATACATTTTATGGGACAACTAACTTTGATCAGATCATTTTGAGTCAAAATGACGATTTCACCTTTTGTGCTCTAAATCACTCCTTTCTCCTAGATTCATTGGTACATGCCACACACCTTTGTTATTTTGTGTTGGAAAGATCCTAAATATGAATATGGTTCTAACACATCTAATATCACCTTCTGGTTATTCCCAAGTCAAATTACAACTGAGTAATATGACATTCTAACCATTTTCATTAATTAAGGACCAATTTCCAAATAATTATACAAATGTTGATTAACCTTGTTTAAGGGTAATTAATCGAAATCAAGAGCTTAAGTGCATTATACATCTGATTTATTGAATATTTTTTTTGGAAATTGTTTTATATTAACTATATCATCAAGTGACATCATTTCTTGGGAAGATATCCCTAGGCCATAAATTCCACAAATATCAAGATTATGGGTCTCCCATGCCTCATAATGACCCTCCATGCCTCTTCAATGCCCCTTTTCCTAAAGTTATGATGATAATAATTATGGATTTAATTCTAAATATTGAATTAATCCTCAACCACACATCTTCATCTCAAGATGGATGGTTTAGGTTGATTCTAAGCAATCTTGAAAATCTATAAATAGAGAGGCCATGGATATAATTTTTAATATTGAATATTACAAATTTGTAATGTTGAATTGTTCCCATGATCGTTTTCATTGTATCAATGATTTTGTTTGAAAGCTTCATTGATAGTCTAGTTTAGTGATTCCAAATCATGAGCCTAGGTTTTGTGGAGATTTCTTGAGAGATTGGAGGAGGTGGCCACCATTGTTTTTGAAGACAAGAGCTCTTGATGAAGGGAGAAAATGATTTTGAGCCATATTCATATGGTGAATCCATTTGGGAAGGTAATATGATGTTGCTTTCTTTCATTTGTTTCTTGTTATCTTTTGTAACTCCCACATGAATAGATAGGATAAGTTTTATTATGTCTTTGATGTGTTTTTCATGATTTCATGACTAATTTTTGAGTAAATTTCTTTGTAATCCTCTCTACATTTTGACATGATCGATGGGAAAAACACATCCCACACATCAATGAGATAAAGAGGCAACTCAAATTTTTTAATTTGGATGCTTAAAAATCTTCTTACATGTTTTTCTAACTTCTTTTTCCCTTATTTTATCTTCATGCGTTTACATAGGTAACCGTCAATGTTCAGAGGAACTGCCAATGGTTAATTAAAGCATTGATGGTCATTTTCAACCATCGAAGGTCAAGTATAACCATCATTAGTTAGGTATAACAGTCAGTGGTCACTGTCAAAACACATAACTTAGAGTTAATAGGCCATTTTAAAATGCTTGGTTTGGGGTCATCTGGACTCCAATTTTCATGATTTGTTTTCTAAATCCATGTTTTTTCTCCTAAATTTTCAAAATATGACATTAGTTTAGCTTCAAGTTTCATATTTTTTTTTTAAATTTTGAAAACCTCCTTGAATGTTTCTAATCTAACACACTTGCTTTTGGGGTGATGCCTTAAGGGTAGATAAGTAACCCACAGACTTCAAATTTGTTAAAATATGTTTTATACCATCTTCTACATGATTTTAAAATGAACTAAGAACTTTGTTTTAGTGCTTATTAGAAAATTTAGGTGCTTAAAATAAATTTTTTCTAGTTAGACTTTCAAAGGTATAACTTAAGACCAAGGGTCCAAAAGAACACCACCAAATGTTTCATTTGGGCTTAAAATTGAACACACATCAATTTTATTTTTATTATTTAGTTATAAATTATTTGGCAAAGAGAGGGATGTTGCATGTATACTCTTCCACTTATCCCATTTAGGGAACCCTTGGAATCAAAAGCACCATTCTTATTGCAAAAAGCCTAGTCCAAGGCTTAGAAATAACTTTGTCTAAAGCATTCCCCAAAAACTCATCATAGTTTGGGTGACCTTTAAAATGACCCTAAAGTCTTTCTATTAGTCATTTAGGTTTTAATAATCTTGGCTTGTGAGGGGGACATCATTACCTCCCATGATTTATTTAGAGAAGCTTTGACTCGGGTTTTCATCTCTCAACACTAATTTCACCCACTCCTTCTGAGTTACACACGGGATGTATCTGCATTTGGACATCGCACTACACTGAGAGAATAATAGGATGTAGTGGTTTCAAAAACGACTAGACACTTTTGTAACAAGAAAATTACCATGGACACATAATTTCTATGCTTTTCTTTTGCATTATTTTACATGAAAGTCATTGTACAATTGATTCCCCTAGAACGATTGAAAACTTGCTAGTTTAGTCGACCCCACTTTACCATACCTTGTTAGTTAAGAATTAAGGCATTTGATTTTTATCATTAGCTTACTTGGTCTTGATATGTGTCTAACAATTCTTGTTAACTAGATGAACTTAACCATAACAAATTGTCCTCAATTTTTTTGAGCAAGGGAGGCATTATGTTATCCAATTAGAAAATTAATCTTCTCCTTGTTCAAATTGTTATCAAAAGCTTTATGTCATGTCATCTGATTTGGTGCATTTATGCTGCACAAATGATTCTAGACCTTTTACCCAATTTTTTTACACCCTCATTTATAATCCACATTCAAAATTGAACCTTTCTAAGTTTTAAGGGTTGGCGTGTTAAATTGGGTTTGCCACTTGCACACTAAGCTTGTTCTAACTTGGGTTTAATTTTCCATTTAGATTGAGGGTCATTTATTAGACTCAAAGTCACATTATCATCTTGGTGGAATCAAGTCATCATGTGTATCGCTCACGCTTTGAGTCCCAGAACATATTTTATCATACTTGAACCATGTGGTAATGTTGCGCTACCTATTTAGTCATAGATTTATACTTAGTGATTCATACATTTTTTTACATATTGAGTTGCTTAGTTCATTTTGTATTCTTCATAATCCAAAGATATTTCCTCTAATTTTCAAAGGTTAACTTGTTGAAGTTGAAACTAGCTTTTACGGTATAGGTGTATCACTAAGATTTATGCTTTGGTGTACTAGTTTTCACCTTGGGTCTTTGAGTTACCTTACCCTCTTCCAATCTATATGATTTTAACTTTACCAAAACTTGAGTAAACTTGTGAACTAAATCTTCTAATTATGCATGGTTCTAAGTCACCCTCTTTTATAGTCTCTTTGTTACCTTAGTTATTTGTTTGAAAAAAATTGATTCATACCTCATTTAAATGTTTGAAAAACATTGATCTAAATGTAGTCAAGCATAGAGAACAAATAATTTTAGACATGACTCAAAGGTTCACTCATAGTGGGGCCTCTTAGGGCTTTAGCTATGAGGATGAGCAATTTTATGATGGTCAAGATAACTCCATTGTTTTTTATGACATCCCCACAAAAATAGGATCTAAAAATGATTACAATGAATATCAACCCTAGGGAGATCAAGATGAAGAAATTCTTAGGTTGATAGAATAAGATGATAGACTACATTCAGACTTTCCTATAGAGTAATTTCATACCTTAGTTAGAGAAGGAGAACAATGACAACAAGAAAAAGCTTTTACAAAAATAGACATACCATCTTCTTCTAATAAAGGAAAATAAATACAAACAAAGTCAAAACCCACAAATATGGATCTTCTATTCAAAATCAAGATAATAATTCAATGATATGTGGATCGACTTATTGCCGACTTAACTGACTCATTAGTTTCCACTTCAATTCACAATGATGCTTTAAAAGAATAGGGAAATGTGGTTGAAGGTATGCAACAGACATTTGATGAAAACATAACCATAGTGGATCAAGGTAACCTAAATGAATAATTAATATCACAAGAGATATTATAAAATGTTCCATTTGACACAAAACATACATTTTTTAACCATCAAGAACCTCTTGTTACATTGGAAAATCAGAAACCTAAACATTCAGTTTGAATTGAGGGAATCCCTCAAAACAAATTGGCTAATTCATTCCAACCAATGTAGTGATTGGTAAATAAACATAGAACTATCCCAAAATTAACAAGATACTAAACATATGAATTTAGGGAATGTTTTACAATCCAAGAATCAACAGCCTATTTTCTCAACCCAAAGAGCAAATCAAAACCAAAGCACGAATTAAAAAGTATACATTCTCCATAGACCCACACAACAAAATCAGGGGCACATTCGACCCCAAAAATAATAATGAAACTAGGGGCACATTCTACCCCAATAACATCTTATTCAATACACAAATACACCAAACATGTAGGAGTGGAATTCTATGAAGGATTTTGTTTAAAGATTGGAGATGAATAATAAAGTCAAAAAGTACAAATTTGATGAGATATGTCAATATCCATTTGATTTATCTATTCTCCAAGACCCCTTTTCACCTCATTTTGAGGCACCCAAATTTGACAAATACAAAGGAAAGGGAGATCCATGTGAGCACATATAGGATTTCTTTGTCTCATGTCAAGAGGTTGCTTATCATAGCAAGTACTTATTACAACTGTTTCTAAAAAGTTTAGTAGGACAAGCTCTTGATTGGATACTTAAAATACCAAAGGGATCAATTTTAGATGGGAATGGCTTATCAAAAAGGTTTGTTAACCATTTCTCATATAACATAGAGCATGAATTAACCATTGTTGACTTATGTAAATCCAAGCAGCATGATGGTGAAAGTTTTTCTGTATATCTACAAAGGTGGAGAGCATTGTGAGGCTACTTTCAACATAAATTTCTAGAAAAATAGTTGGCTAATATCTTTGCATAAAACTTACATCCTGAAGTTGCACATAATCTATGATTAGCTTGCGTTGACTCATTTGAAGAAATTATTGATAAAGGAGTGCAAATTTAGAAGGATCTTACTATTAAGGGCCTTGTTAAGATTTTCATGCAAGGTCAAGGGTCTAACTAGACTAAGTCACCAGTTCAAATAGTTATGTAAGATAAGCATAAGGACTTTAGCAAAAATAAGAACATGGTTAGAAATGGGGTGGCTGAAACAAGACACGTACAAATGGTTTAGGCTATGCCTCCCCCAAATGTATAGTTAAATCCCCCAAATCCACCACCTAATTTGTAGAGACAACCTCCATGAAGGACATTTCATAAAAATTTTAGAGTCTTTAAAAAATTAGGAGAATCAGTTGAAACAATGTTACAAAAGCTCGTTATAACCAATTTAATCGTATGGCTAGTATTAAGGCCATTTCCTTAAGATCAACCAAAACTATATTTTTACAAAGACAATGAATGGTGTAACTTCCATCATGTTATTGGACATGGTGCATATCATTGTGTTCAATTATGACACATTATTGAGGACTTTATTGAAAGTGGTGAACTAGAAATTAAGTTGGCCCATAATCATGACATAAATTAGGATATGAAAATCTACAAAGACCCCTTTCCTCGACATGATCCACCACCACCATGAAAAAATCAAAAAGGTCAGAATTAAGGATAGAGGTAGAATCAAAACCAACAATAAGGTCAAAATAGTAATGAGCATAATCAGGATCATAATGACCATACTAGCAATGTGGCTTATAACAACATGCCTTACAACTATAATAATATTATGGGTCATATTTTCACTACCCACATTATCACTATTACTATGAAACCAAGTGGACAATATAATTCTCTACATAGCATGGGACCCATCATTATAGGGTTGACACCGTGTCACCTAATAATACCACATCGAGTTCACATAATCATGTTATGATAATATTTGCACAGGTTACTAGTTCTAAACAATAACACCTTTCTTCTAAAGGCTACTCATCAACTCAAAGCTGTAGAAATATAGGTAGATTTCCATGAGTCACCATCCAAGGCCCTTTGTCTTCCTCTTCTAATTATAGAAACTCCTTGCCACCTTTAGGTTGTGTAGTCACAACTAGGCACCCGTGAGTTACCATATAGGGCCCTTTGCCTAATTATTCCATAAAACATAATGAGAACATTGTGTCGATGGTTCCAAATCCAAATACTATGCCAACCAAGATTAAATTAGATCAATCCAAAATTGAAAATCTCTATAGTCTAATATACCAATTAAACAAAACCCCTACATAGATTTCCATATTAGAACTCTTTCAGACATCTGATGTCCATAGAACTATCATGAGCAACCTTTTGAAATAATCCACTGTGTCTAAAGATATTACAACTGATCAATTTGATAACTTGGTTAGACGTTTGTCTTCATTTTGATAAATTACATGTGATCAAAAAGACATGTCCACTCTTGACCGAAACTACAATAACCCACTATACATTGAGATAATCATTACAGATCATAAGATGAAGTGGGTTCTTATAGATAATGATTTAGGGTTGAACATCATATCTCTTAAATTGGTATGATGATTGGGCTACATGGATAAAGACATTCAACTAGAAACTATCACAATCAAGGCTTATGATAATGTTGAGAGGGAGTCATTTGGTACAATTACATTGCCAATCATGGTTGGATCTATTTCTCATCACACATTATTTTACATTGTGGTTATTGAGCTTCCTTATAACATACTTTTTGGTCATCCTTGGATTCATGAAGTACAAGTAGTTCCATCCACTCTTCACCAGTGCCTTAAGTTTCCCCATGATGGGATCAAGGTTACTATTCCCATTGATCAACAACCATATCAATATTGTAAACATATTGAAGCTAAGTTTTATAATTATCACTATTGCCTAGGTTATGAATTCATTGTGAAGATGAACAAAACCATCATTTCTCATCCATATGTAGCTAATTATATGAACCTTGGCAATCTAGCCTCCACTTTGACTGATCCATTTCATACAGCTCTGGCCAAGCAAGTTATTATTAAAGACGTAGGTATTTCCACGTACCATTTGAAGGATGTCCTCCATATTGAAAAATTTCCTAAATCCCCTAAATCATTTGGTAAGCCTAAAGATTTATAAACTCCTAATAGACCCAATCATATTTGGTATCCAAAGAAGAAACAACCAAAACCTCATGTGGTTTTTGTACCTGTAATCACACCAAAGAAAGATTTAGAGGCTTTTACCAAGGGAGATTGGTTATATTCTGAAGGCCTTGGTGATTGTTTTCATAATCTAAAGTATCCTATCCATAATAAAATATGGATCATCTACATAAAAAGGCCTTGGCCCATAAGCATAAGGAATTTTAGAACCCTTATAAGTTGGAGTTATCAATTGGAATCATGGTCTCATATTTAAACCACCAGAGGATGACCTCATGACTTTTGATAGTGACCCTTTTGAAGTGACTAGCGATGAGAATCCTAGAAGTAACACAACATCCCATTATAGCCTTTTCGATGAGCTTGTTGACTCAAATTTATTTGATTCAAATGCCATGTTTACCATAACACTTATTCATGCTTCATATCCTGAAGTAAGAACCCATTGTAATGGTGCTTCCCTTCCTGAAGTAGGAAATTATATCTTTACCATTAGAGTTTCCCATCCTAAAGCAAACCCTCATTATGCCCTATGCTTTTGAAATCCTAAACTCATAGATTGTGACCAACAAAATTTGATCATATGCCTTGATGAGTTTCAAAATGAAGAATCAATTACATAATACATGGGCCTACAAGATGGATTACCCAATGGTGATCGCAAATAGGGATTTGATTTTTCATTAGATCCTTCTACTTACTTTTTATAGTAGGTAAACTTTCTTGGTTATAATAAAGAACAAACATCAAGATATTCAGGTGAAAACCTCTTTGAGGTGCTTGTCGATCAGGGAAAAAATAAAGAAAAAGACAAGCTTTTGAGTGAAAACTTATTTCAAACGCTCCTAGGAGAGAAAGTTTTCCCATCCCCTTAGGAAATTGAAGGTCCATATAGCCCAAGTGCCATAGCTAGTACAAGCATATCTTTATAACAACATCAAATATTTGAGCATCTTGTTCTCAAGTGTCCAGAGGTTTTTGCTACTTGGCCTTTACTTAAGAAGGTAGATTTTGATTTTTCATACTATCTAGATCTTTGAGAGGAATAACAAGAAGATATAGTAAAAAAAGATGATCACAACCATATATTGCCTACAATTATAGAATATGGATCCACACTTCTTGTGGAAAACACAATAGAAGTGAACTTCGGAACCTATGAGGATCCTAAAATTGCTTATCTTGGAGCTTCCCTTGCTGAAGTAGAACATGAACATATTATATCCATTCTTAAGGATTATATAGAAATCATTGCATGGGCATACTCTGACATGCCAAGATTTGACCCATATTTAGTTGTGCATCATCTTTTTGTTCATCTCGATGCTAAACTAGTCAAGTAAAAATTGAGAAAGATGCATCCACACATTGCCCTTTTGGTTAAGGCTGAACTAGAAAAGCTATTAGAAGCCAATTTTATTAGACCACTGGATTACTCTGAATGGGTTTCCAACATCATCCTAGTGAGTAAAAATACCTCAGGTATACATATTTGTACTAATTTTTGGGATATCAACAAAGCATGCCCCAAAGATGATTTTCCTCTACCCAACATCGACATGATCATTGACTCAACTATTGGGTACAAGATGTTATCCTTAATGGATGGAATTTTTGGCTACAATCAGATTAAGATATCCCTTGATGATAAGCATAAGACTATGTTCACCACTCTATGGGGGACAATCTATTATCAAGTCGTGCCATTTGGTTTGAAGAATGTTAGAGCCACATATCAGTGTGCAATGACTGTCATTTTTCATGACATGATGCATGACATTATTGAGGGCTATGTTGATGATATAATAGAAAAATTAATAACAATATCTGGGCATCCTGTTTTTCTATGAAGAATCTTTGACATGGACCCTACAAAATTCAATGCTATTGTGAAAAATGCCTCCACCAAACAATCTTAAATGGATGCGAGGTCTACAAGGAAAGATCTAGTAATATATGCAAGTCCATTTCTTAATTGGTAGATAAGTTCCACCTATTTACCCATCTCTTGAAGAAAGGGTTAAAATTTTAATGCAATGAAGATTGTCAGATAGCATTTGCAAAACTTAAAAAATACTTGGCCAATCCACTAGTCTTAAGATCACCAACGCAGGGAAAGCCACTACTTCTTTATATATTAGCCACAAAACATGCACTGGGGGCACTTTTGGCCCAACATGATGATCATGGTAAGGAACACACTATTTATTATTTAATCCACACATTCATGGCTTATGAACATAATTACATGCCTATTGAGAAGGAATGTTTAGCTATGGTGTTCACCACTCAGAAATTGTGACATTATATGCTAAATAATAAAACTATTGTCATCACCAAGGTGGATCCTCTCAAGTCACTCTTATCTAAATTAGCTCTTCAAGGACACATGGCTAAATGGGTTATTCTCCTCAATGAGTTTGATACTAAGTACCAGAATCAAAAGGTAATCAAAGGGCAAGCACTTGTTGACCAACTTGTAAAATCTCGTATTGAGGCCACTCAACCTCTCAAGTTTGACTTTCCAAATGATTCTATCATGACAATAGAACAAGCATCACAAGACAATGAATAGTGGATGATCTACTTGGATGGATCCCTCACATCCCAAAGATCTGGAGCTGACATATTATTGGTCACACCACAAGGGGATTTGATCCCCAAAGTAATCCATATATAATTTCATTATACAAATAATATGGCTGAATTTGACGCATTGGTTGCAGGATTTTGGATTGCTATATAGTGGGATATTCAAAGATTAAAGGTTTATGAATATTCACAGTTAATCATAAATCAAACCACTGACCAATATCAAACAAGAGATGACAAGCTTGTTGCTTATGAGTAAATTGTTGATAACCTCAAAACACATTTCAAATCTCTACAATTTGAAAAAGTTTCAAGAGTCAACAATAGATCCACTGATGCAATGGCAACAATTGGTTTCATGATTCAAATGCATAACAATGCTAATGAGTATCAATTTTTGATTGAAAATATTCTTTAACCAGTGCATATTATAATAGTTTTAGAGAGGGTATGCACCATTGTTGGTCTTAATACCCCACCTGAGCTACCATTTTTTAATTTCTATATAATAATTATGAGTACCTCAACCATTGAAAATAAATTTATGTAAATGTAGTGCCATGTGTTACTTTAAATGACTAGCTCAAAGCCTTTACAAATCCCAAAAAAATTAAATATAAAAAATGATGGATGAAAGAAATTAGTGGAAAAAAACTAAAATCCCCAACATAGTAACAACCACCTAAAATCTATCTAAAGGAGTTGTGATATTTAAAATCAATTGGGTCTCTCCTTCACATGCAATGCAATATAATGCCAAGGCATCTACTCCAAAATTTTCCAGGTCTTAAAAATGCTTATGTATGTATGTATGTAACTCTTGAGATCCACGATTGACAAACTCTAATGGTAGAGTAGTGTTGATGCACCAAACTAAGCATGTTTTGACATATGGGAGTTATAGAATATGTGGATTTGAAGAGGACATACATGGTCTCAAATTTTTAACCTCCTGCATAGTCATTGAGTTGGGCCAGCGCGAGATATCTATTGGAATCTTTTTCTTCCTGGCTGAAAGGTGCTACGAAGAATGCTTTTGCAAACCTTTAGACTATTGGTTTGGCTATTTTAATTTGGATTATGCGGAAAGAATGAAATCAAAGAAATTTTGAAAACAAAACTATTGCGCTGAGTGTCATTGTGTGCATGACAGATATTGCAATGTCTGAAGTTGGTTCAGCTCATGCCTAAAGAAGTCATGGGCTTTTATCAAGCTGGGATGGGCATATTTTTGCTAGTTGGCCTTTCCTAAAAGCTCCCCCCATTAATGGGTATGGGGTAATTAGCAATAAGCTTTGTCAAGTAGATAATGTTGATTGGATCCATCCTCTTTTATGGCTTTTAAATCTTAACTTTGATGGGATGGCTCAGGGTAACCCTAGTGCTTGAGGGGCCAAGTGTATAATTCAGAATTGCATTTTCTCTTTAATCATATCAACATCATTTAAATTGGTTGATAGGACCAATAAGTAAGTTGAGGCTCAAGCATTGTCCTTGGGAATTAATTTGGTAGTGTAGTGTGGCATTACTAATGTGGTAATTGAAGGCAATTCTATGATCTTGATCTAAGATTTGCAAAATAGGTATGCATGTGCATGGTATATCAAAAATAGCTTGGGAGAGGCTTGGGAGTGTTTGAGCTCACTTTCCTCTTTAGAAGCTATTCACTATTACCTTGAAGTAAACTTGGTGGCAGATTTTTTGGCTAACCTGGGTATTCATCAAGTTGAGGACTTCATTATTGATAATTCATAGGGGACTTGTCTCATTGCACCTCCTAATGTTCTTTAGGTATAGAGGTTGGTTATCTTATGTGGTGTGCCTATTGAAGTGTTTAGAAGGTTTTCACTTTCGATGACTAAAACCTTTGATTGTTATGTTGTGCCTTAAGTGATTATTTGATGATGGCTCATGTCAAAGTTATGATTGAAATGATCATTTATTAATCTCATGTCTCATCAATGTGTTGAGCTATTTGGATGTCACTGAGTCTATTGGGGAGCATCTAGGTCAAAGGGATGGGTGTAGGAAAGAATGGAATGTCTCTTTCAAATCCTACTCAGTGAGCCACTTCTAAGAGTAGGGGTAGAGTTGAGAGACATGTCATGTGATGGCTATGTGAGCAAAGTAAGGATAAAGCATGTATTTGTGGTTTATATGGGGCAAATTTTGGAAGCAGTTCAAGCCTTGGTGGGATATGTCTTCTTGGGAACTCCCCATAAAGTGAAGGTAAATCTCAATTTGGATTCACTTTTCTTCAAGAAAATTTTATTGATTTTTTAGGATAAAAGTGCAGTGCAAAAGTTGGTAGAAGGGTTAATTAGGCCTCAGTATCGACTATGTATAGAAGATGTCATTATGAGCTTATTAGGAAAAAGCCAAATAATCCTCCCTCTCTCCGTCAGGGAAATGGTTGGCCTTGTTCCTTTGTTTACATTCTGGGAAGTCAATGCTCAACTAGTGAAGGTTTTTCATTCATTGAGTAAGTGCAGGGATTTAATCAGGCTTTGATTCACACTAGGAAGATAATTTAGAGGGTGGATACTAAAGCTCTAAGGTCTCTTGTGCCATCGATCGAGGTTGTGCTGGTGCTATGCTATCTTCCAAGGCATGAGATGCGACTAGGTTGATGGTCATGATTTTTGGGGGTTGTAAGGAATTTCCACCCCCTATTCATGGGCTGAATACTACAATGGGTGGGGTAGTTTAGTAGTTTAGTTAAGTGGTAGCTTTTCGAGTTGGTGAGGGCTCAACATCATGGAGTGGTACTAAGGCAGGACCAAGTGGGGTCCTTGGAGTGTTTAGTTCATATGCATAGGAGGCAGGGGCTAGGATAGCTGGTGGAGGTGACTAGGTATGACCTTTTCAGGGAGAAGGGAATTGGGAGACTTCTCCTAGATTGTTTTAAATACTACGTCCTTTTATTTGTGCTCAAAATAGTTGGTTTTTTATGGGTTTCGTTGGTTTTTTAAAAATTGTGGTTTTTGTTCTTGTTGGACTGGTCAAATTTGGTTGATTTTGGGTTTTACTGGGATTGTATGTCTATGGTGTATTGTGTTCCCTTTCTGTCTCTAATCAGTTGTCATTGGTTTTTCCTCTCATTCCCTCGTGTATTTTATCTGAAGCTTATGAGATTTTTGATTCAATCTGTATAGCGAGTGAGGGCCCCCTTTTACCCTTGATTCTGTATTAAAAAATGGTATGATCTTAGTCCTTTTGCAGATATGATCATAATGTGGCTCTACAATCAAAATGGTACTATATTGAAAAATGTAACTCTTCCTAACCACTACTCCATCAACTCTTATATGCTTTCTCTTGTGCATTTGGAAGCCAAGTCACGCCTATGGTTATGTGTTGAGAAAAATATTTTTCCCTAAAAAATCCTAGAATAATTTCCTGTTTGATTTTGTTAGTTCACCCGCAACTTGAAAAATCATCATTTTCGCCCACATCTTTGTCCTAGACACTGATCTAGAGTGCAAGAGAGTTCCAACGTCTCATTACAATAACATATTGAAACAAGTGAATATATTGGTGATGTAGTGAATAACAATATTTGGGTTCCCAAGCTGTTAAAAATTACGAAACAATAACAAGTGTTGAGGAGTTTAAGAATGGGCTAAAACAATGCTAACAATGCTAATAACTGGGAAATGTGAGAGGTATATTTGACTTCTGATTTTGCATTAAGAATAACTCGAAGTTTTAAATGTTTAGATGAACCTTTATTTGGCATTGGAATAGTTAATGAAAAGTGGTAGACTAGTTATTGAATGGTGGTTTGGTGTTTATTTTTGGTGCCATTTAATTTTACATATAATTTTGAAAAATCAGTTTTATTAGTTTAAATATTTTTGACATTTTTTTAAAATAATCATAATTCAATTTTACAATTAATTTAAAAAACAATCAATTTAATAAGTATGAATATTTGTCAATTTTTAAAAATCAGCAACGTGTGTAAATGAAGGTGGTTAAAGATGATTGGCCTTCCTAAAAAAAATTCCATGGACATTGTTGGCCGTGCTTTAAAACACGTTTCCTTAGACGGGTCATATCGGCGCTCACGACTCATTCGTAGCTGGAGGGTCCACTGCACTTTCAGGTGTAAACGATCCAAATTGAGGGCATGCGTGTGGATGTTGTCATGTGGACAGTGAGAGGGTTATCTTTCTTTTTGAAACCCCGTAAGTACGCAGGTACGTAACGGCCGTGGAAATTGACAGGCATCACTTTTTCTTGAAAATCTAGACCTGGTACCGACCTTTTTGAAATGTCGGATTATCTGATCGAATATTTTATAATACAGATTTAGGATCGTAAATTCCTGGTTTGTGTTTTTAGTTTGTGTAATCTCCTCTTTTTGTTGATGTGAAAATCACCCTTTGCATCTGGGTAATAATTGTTGAATCACTTATCATACTCTGCGCAATTCAAATGACTATTTTTTTTAAGTACATCTTTATGCCCCTTGAAGCAATTAATATTTTTTAGTTGTAATTAATTGAAAAAATTAAATTATTCATCAAACAAAAACTTTGAATTATTGTATTATTTTATAAATATAAAGTTTGAAATTAAAAAATATAAATATATTTTATTTGTTTATTAATAATTTAAATTATTATTTTTTTAAAAAATAGTACAAGTTATTAAATAAGAATGATATTTATAATAAGTTTGAGCAGCACTTGTTTTTTTAATTAAATACATATTTTTTAATTTATATGTTTATTTTATAAAATAATATGTAATATTTTTTTCCCATTATTTTTCCAACTTTCCAATTTTCTATTTTCCAACTTGCCAATTTTCTATTTAATTATCTCAAAAAGGTAATTCTTTAATTATAATATGCCCGGGCATCAGAAACAATCATAGATGGCGAAAACAAAAACTAGCTGTGCCTGGTGGTAAACAAAAAGTTTTTTTCCTGGTTTCGTACCTGCTGACCTTCGTCCGGCAAGCACTTTAAGAACTGAACAAATATTTGCGGTTATGTAATCAAAAGTCAAAAAAGAACAAAAACACTAACAGAGAGCCGTCACGTGAACTTTCATTTATTTAATAAACGAATCTGAACCTCTTCATTCCATGTCCAACTTGTTTAAGAGGTTCCCAACTCTAGGGTTCGCAAATTAATTTCTTCTGCTCTGCACCCAGCCTTCTCACCAAAATGGATTCTTTAAGATCAAATCAATTCTCGGGAACCAATGACCAGGATTCCGAGGGTGATGATAGGTAAAATAACAGGCTCAGCTTGTTTGTTGCACTTGTTATTCGATTTAACCTTTCATATTAAGAGCCACGGCATTAAATTGTTTCATCAATGTATTACAGGTTGCGAAAGACCAAAATTTTCCTCTGCCACTCGGGAGTTCAAAAAGAATTTGCGCACCGGCTGTGGCTGAAACTTCAAGAGCTACATCTAGATGTTTTTCTTGACATTGAATGTATTCCTACTGCACAAGACATCTCTACTTGTATTTTCAATGCTATGCAACATTGCAAATTGGTCGTTTTGGTGCTCTCCAAGGAGTTTTTCATTACCTCAAAATGGCCCATGTTTGAGCTCCAAGAATTTCTGCAATCCAAAAGGTCAGGAAAGAATCCTCAACTTCAATTGATGCCCTTATTCTTTAAGGTTAACGCTGAAGATCTGAGCAATCCAAAGAACAAACAGAAGTGGCAGGACAAATGGATTACTTTTGCTAAAAGGGATGGCCGGAGGGCAGATCTCAATGAATGGAACGAAGCTTTGGAGGTATTGCAGTCCACTCAGGGCGTGGTTTTTCAGCAGGGAATGAGAGAGGAGGAGTATATCCACACGATTGTTGAAAGAATTTGCGAAATTGTTCCTCCTTACATCACTGCAGATCTAACATACGTGCAGGGTGCTCAAAGAATATGTCAGGTACCCTCTTCTCATTGTAGATATAAAATTGATAACCATAAAAAAATATTTGCCCAATAATCTCACAGTGAAGGATACTAGAATTGTATTAACATGATTGCTTTATGGATTTGCAGGAGATGATTAAAACATTCGATCAGCTACCCTGTAAAGAAACAAGATTAGCTTCAGATACACGCATCTGGGCGGTGTATGCATGTTCTGGAATGGGTAAGACTACTCTTTGCCATATAATGTGCAATTACTTTCGAGAAAGACATTGCAGAGTGTGCCACATACAGGTTGGGGCCAGGGATCTTGATCTTCTGGCCTTACAAAAGCTTGCACTAAAACAGCTCACTGGTGCCCCCAACAGTTTATTGGAAGCGATAACAAACTCGAATGAGGTAATTTACTCAAAAATTGATACCCTTTTATTTCATCAAAATACTTAATAAGAGATATAACGCAAATTAATTATTTGGTATACAAGAAGACTGGTCAATTGACTGTTTCTTACTCCAATTTTAGTATGTACGAAAAAACTAAAAACAAAGAAATCAGAGCTTTTGGCTCTTTTGCTCAATTTAACCGCTTGCTTACTTATAATAAATTACAATGTGAAACCCTCATATTAGAAACAGTAGTTAATATTTCTAAAAGGAAATGAGGCAAAAAATAACGTAACTATAGGTAATAATGTTAAAAGGAAACAAAGGAAGAAGTAACCAATTTTTTATTTTAGATCAGCGTTACTAACCAACAAATTATAACTTGTGGTTCCTTTAGTCAACCTTATAACTTACTTAAATACATACAAAATTTGTAAACTGATCTCATAAACAGTTAGGAGTAGGTTAAATGGAATCAAGGCTACTTTCATCCTATTTAAGCCAAGACATATAAGACAAACAACACTAAACAATTGACAGTATTACCAATGTGGAAAGAAAATTGGAAGGATGTTACAGTTTTTTTGGTTTAAACAATAATAATAAATGGCAGGACAGGAAAGTCATACATATAGGATTTGCTGTTTCATCTGTGTCTTCCGTTTTGGTGATGGAAAAGAAAATATTGTGACCCGAAATCGGACCAAAGAAGCTACCATTCATGGTCGAATAAGATATTAATTGTAAAATATAAATTGGTCACTTGGCCTCACTGTTATCTTGGTCTTGTTTTTATCTACCCTTATGGTTTCTTTCGGTGTCAAATCTCCTTGAAATGCCGCTGCAAAACCACAATTGGAACCGCACGCTTTTATAACATATAATTAGATGGAACAAGGTTTCTTATCCAAGAGTCCTAAACTTTGATTAATGGTAATGGTTGAATTGCACGCTGTTCCGAAGACTCGAAAGAGGAAATCATGATCCATTGCAACTATTTTGAGGTATGTTGCAGAGCATGTTGCAAATATCAAAATGTATTATGCGGAGAACCATAATCACGGAGCATTTCTTCGAGATTGTGTGTATTAGGAGCATAAATTGCATACATGCCACACTTTACTCTCTTTTTGATGGACCAAATACGTAATATACATAAGATCTTCAATTCTAGAGACTATTGTCAATACAGTCTTTGGTGTTTGGTAGGCGCCAACGATATTCAAAGAAAGTAATGTTGCAACTGTTTTGTAGCTCCTGCAATCGGAGCGTAACTCCAGAGCAAGACGATGGAGAAGCATTGCCAAACATAAATTTTCCATTTATGTCATATAATTTATAAAAATAGATTAGAACCCCTGGTGGGAACGCCTGTTATCTACAACACACCATTTAGTCTCCCATTTAGTCCTTAAATTCGTCACTCAAAACAATTTCAAATACCTTACCACCAATTTAACTCTTTACGGAAAATAAACACTTCCAACATTTGGAAACGCTAAGAAAATACTGGAAAGGCGTGTCCAATATATCATTCTCACACTCCGCATGTCATAATTTACAGCATTCATTTTCCTGTCATCACCATTAGCAACGGCATTAGTTCCTTTCATATAAGTATAGTTAGAGTCCCTTAACAATTATTTATATTTTATGTAGAGAAAAGGAATTATTTTTCCAAATATATGAATTCCCATTAACATATAATTTCAAGATTTGATGGATTTGTGGAAAATTGCACTTTGCTCACATCTCTAACATCGCCATTAGCAATGCCATCACTATACAGTCTTTGTTAGAAGGAATCAATTCATATAAGAACAGCTACAATCGGTTTAACATTTTATGTAGCGACAGAACATTTATTTTATTAAATATATAAATTCCCATTACCAAGGAATTCCTAGATTTAATAGGATTGTGAAATATTGCAATTAGTAACCGTCTTATCTATCTCATCGCATTGAGTTAAAGACCCACTACGTTGTGAGATTAGAGTTATAGCTGTATGCATAATAATATAGTGGCTTGCACTTACCAATAGTTACAAAAAATAATGTTGCAGAGGGAAAAGTCTGTAAATAAAGACGTACACATGGATAATTGTGTTAAAACTATCACATAATAATACACATATAAAAGAAAACTATGGAGGCTGTAAATGAAAGTTGCATAAGAGACAGTTTCAAATCCATATCCTATATTTAGTTTTCATCCAAAAAATTAAGCTCTCAGAAGTAATGTGTTCCAAAAACTTCAAACTCTTTCCTTCCTTTTCAATTGGTGCTTAGGGTCAGTTGGGAGACCTTTGTGTCCTCTTCAAGAATTCTTTAGTTACCTACTAAATTGTGGACCCCAGGAAAAATTGGATCTACCTTAAGATCTCAAGTCTCAAAGAGATTATGCATTTTTTCATCTTTAATGTGTATGCTCCCTCAAGGTCGGTTGCTAAACAGCTAATGTGGAAGGAAATCTCAGCAATTTTGAACTCTTTTGAAGATGAAAAAATTATGTTGGCTAATGACTTCAATTGTATCTTGAGAAATCAAGAGAAAAGAGATGGAAATTAGTGAAACACTGAATCCCAAATAGACTTCAATAAAATTGCCAGCAAAAATAATGTTTGAGACATTGAGCCTAGACCTGGATCCTTTACTTGGACCAACAAAAGAGTTGGTTTTGGTAACATTGTTGAAAAAATTGACAGATTTCTATTCTCCAATCATTGGTTACATCAAAATTGGACCCTTCACTTAGATATTCTAAAAGTATCAGGATCTAACCATTTGCCTATTTCCCTCACTACCAAAAAAGATAGTTATCCTATGGGCATGACCTTTAGTTTCAAATTGATGTAGCTAAAGGATACAAATTTGATGGACCTTACGAAATATCAATGGAAGCAACCAGCCCTTAGAGGAAGCACCCGAATGTTTATTGTAGCTCACAAGCTGAAAAATGTTAGTCAACACCTTTGCAAATGGAACAAATAAGTCTTTGGTTATAGCTTTAGGGAAAATACATCATGGAATATGATATCCAGAGCCTTCAAGATCAAGTACAGAGGGTTGGTCATGAAATTACCTAACTTATCGTGGACAAAGAACTATGTGTAAAGATGAACTTGGTTTTAGTTAAAGTGGATATTATATAGAAACAAAAATCAAGAACGTGCTAGCTTAAAGAAAGAGACCAAAAAACACAAAATTATTTCACCAATCTACACTGGCTACCCACAAGTATAACAAAATCTCAAAACTCAAAAGTAATAGTGGCCCTTATATTGAAGATTTGTATGTGATTAAAAAGGAAGTAGTCCATTACTTTGATAACTTCCTTAAGGATTCCTCCATAGTTTTTTATTTAGAGCAATATAAATTTATAAATCTTATTCCGAAAAACATTAATAATAATTAGAATGTTGATTTATTAAGGCCAATCATAGAGAAATAAATCTAGACCACATTTTGTAGCATGGACAATGATAAATCCCTAGGCTCTGATGGATTCCCTTTAGGCTTATTTAAACGCTTTTTGAAAATTGTAAAAAATGATACTCTCAAATATTCCAAGAATCCAAATCATTGACAAAAATTCTAAAGGATTTTAATTGCACCTTTCTATCTCTAATCTTGTGGGCTCCTTAGATAGCTTTTAGACTATATCCCTCTACAACACCATCTATATGATTATTTCGATATCCTTGGCTAATCATTTCCATATCCTCCTTCATCTTCTTATCTCATAACAACAAGGTAATTTTGTCCAAAATATACAAATCTCAGATGGTGCAGTTATTTTGCATGAACTAAATTACTCAGCTAAATTGAGAAAAAAATCAACTATGATAATCAAACATGATATTATCAATGTTTATGATAGATTCAAATGCAATTTTATTATCAAAATCCTTTAGAATTTTGAGTTTTTAAAGGCTTGTGTGACTGGATCAAATATTATGTCTCTACTCCTAGGTTTTTAGTTCTTGTAAATGGAGTCCTAGATGGTTTTTTAAATGATTTAATAGGTCTCCATTAAGGATATATTATCTCTCCATACCTATTTGTCATCATGGAATAATTCCTCGATAGATCCTTCTTAAAGGAAAAAAATGCTAAATCTCATTAGTGGCTTGAAAATTACTAAAAATGTAAACTTATCTCATGGACCTTTTATGGATGATATAAGTTTGGTAAACTATGCTTGCATTTGTGAAGCGAGAATGCTAAATAAAATACTAGATTGGTATCATCATGCTTTGGGCCATAGGTTAACTCCTTTAAATCCAAGATTTTATTCCTCCACAATTCATGTCACAAAGAAAATAAGATTATTCAAATTATTTGTTTTTATTTAGGTTATTTCCATAGCAAGTACATGGGGATCCTCCCCTTTCATGGTGGAAAAAATATTTTTGGGAAAATATTACCACAACCTTCCATAATAAACTAACTTATTGGTAAGGAAAATGGCTCTCTTGGGCAGGAAAATTACAATTAATTTAAGGTGTGCTGCAAGAAATTAAAGTCTATATGATTTCATTCTCAGAAGATCCATCTAGTGTTAAATCCATATTAGCTAACATTATGAAATAATGTAACTGGAATTTTCCTTCTGAGACTAATATAATTGATTTAAGGAAATGGGAAGAGTTGTGGTTGCCTAAATCAAAAGGTATCTCTAGAAACATAATTTTTTTCAAGATGAAGCAAGCTATGTGAATAAAAATTATTTTGAGTATCTATCAGGAAAAAGAAAACACTTGGAGCATTCTTCCCTGAAGGAAGTATCTAGATAACATAGATGATCCTACCCATATTTTTACCCAAGATAATTGCATGTATAGTTCTAACATCTAGATTTTCCTTGAGAAATGTAAATACTTTATCTCTATCTCCCTCTGATGGGATGCTAAAAATGGTATATCTATTAACTTATTGAAAGATGGATAGTATAGTGTAGGTCCTCTCTATAATCATCCTTCCTTTAACATTTTATATGAGTAGTTTTCAAACCTATGGGGACCCCTAGCTTGTAATTATTGGTTGAAACCCAAAGTATATAGGGCCCTTATAGAAGATGGAAAATATGATTCTTTATATAAACAACCATTCCTTTGATCTTCTTATTTATTTCAACTTCTTCTTGAATCTCACAATATCAGTAACTTAGAGGATATTGATGGCATAAAATGGAATGATTATCCTTCCATAAATTTATCAGTGAAATAAGGCTATAATAATTTAATGTCTCATATTAACACACTAATTTAGCCTATGAAAAAATCAAGGATCTTTCAGTACTACCGAAAGCTAACGTAAATTAATGGTTTATTATGAAGAAGATTTTTTTTTTCTAAGACAAAATTCAAAGGACTGATTTTTAAGGTCCCTCTTATTGTGTCTTATGTAAATAAAATTTTGAAACCCGGAGCACATCCTCCTTCACAATATTTTTTCTTAGAGAATTTGGTCTTGATTATTTAAGAAAATGAATAGACTTTGGGTGGAAACAAGTTCTAATCAATAATTTTTAATTAACTAGATAAAACAAGGAGAGGATCATGTTATAAGTACTTTGGTTATGGTCATGTCTTTGATCATTCAGAGCTTATGGAAAGAAATAAATAATAGTATGTTTAGAAATATGTCCCACATTGAAGAATTTCTTAGTCTTAAAATTGAGGTGATCCTTCAAGTTGTTTTTAAGGTTAAATTACTGCCTCCTAAAAATAAAATAAGTAGATAGGATCATCATACTCTCTTAAAATAGAATTTATTGAAAAATAACTTCAACCATTCCTCCTCAAATCAACAAAATATTACTGGCTTCTTGGAAGCTCCCAAGTGAAAATTATGTTGGAGAGTTGTCAATGATGTCATAAAGGTGTCCAAGTGAGTAGATGAAGTGCCTTGATAATCTGAGTGATAATGACATAGTGTGCAATGTGCTTATCCTAGTATGTTTGGTTGATCTTCAATTTTTGCATGGTTAGAGATGTTTAGGGATGAGTATGGTGATTTGAGCATGTTTAAGGGGTCCTATCAGAAGTCAATAATGATTTGAGTTCTTGTGTGTATGAGTGGATTTCATCTGGTTGATCATTGTTTCCATCTATACATTTTGGGCCTAATGATAGAAAATGTATGTAGGTAGTTTGTTGACATCACCATTGCCACATGTAGATGAATCAGGGTGAGTTGGTCATATGGTTTTGATCGCATTTATGCCTAGTTACTATGCACTAAATTTTAAGGTATGAGACATGTTGGTCTCCAAAAATGTCACTCATTTTTGAGACAACATATGAGCTATTTTTGTCTTGCAAGGCCAAAATATCTCTTCCCTTTTCAAAAAATTGTTCTGAGCTTTCAAATTCCTCATTATTCAAGATTTTTCTAGTTAAGGGACTATAAGGTTCAATAGGTTCAATGGCTTCTTCAGATAAGTTCAATCAAAAGGGGCAAGTTTCCAACACTTAGGCATTTTTGGGGCTGGTTCAACGCTTTAGTTCAATTGAAAAGGAGTTCATCAGCAAAGCTTATATGCAGAGATTGAACTGTTGAACCTTGAACCACTTTGGTTCAACGGTTCAATGAGTTCAAGGTTCAACATCATCAAATAGCATAAAAGAGTTAAGCACTTCATCCAGATTGAACCATTTAGTGACATTAAGCTTTGGTAATTTCATCGACTTTCAAAAGACTAACCTTCAAGGAAGGAATGAACCATTGAACCATTAAACCATTGAACCTTTAATGCAGTGGTTCAAAGGTTCAACACGATTTAGAAACTATTTCAAGTAATCGAGACTTAGCTAAAATGAAGACATTGAACCATTGAATCATTCAATGCAGTTGGTTCAAGTGATAGGTTCAAGCGAGTGTCTCAAAGCTGAAAAGATAAGTTCCCTCGTGGAAGACAGTGAATCAAAGATGAGCCCTTGTCGAGGACAAGAATATTCGCTCAAAGTAATTAAAGGAAAATCCCAAAGACAAAGTCCAGTGGATACTGCAAAGTGTCATCTCTCGAGCCCCACTTTACATTATTTTGAATAGTAGTGGAAGATGCCACATGTCTCTGATAAAGCTTGGCAAAAATTGCCAAGTGTCTGCATCCACTATTTCTTCCTTTGTCTTCATTTTTAAGCAAAGACTGTGGTGGGCCCCAAGTAAACTACTAAAGTAAGTGGAGCGTGACACGTGTCTACATTCGTAGTTTCTTCTTAACTTCTCTCAGTGCACGTAGAAAGTGCCAAGTGGCAATGGCAAAATATTTCAATATGTTTCTCAAGATTCAGCTAATGCCACCATGTGTCATCTTCTGTAGGACTTTCCAAAGGTAGCCAGAATGAAGCGGAGACCTCTACGTGTCCCTACCTGCTACAAAGCGGAAGCCTCCACGTGTCTATATCTGATTTTAGAACAAATTATAATCTTCTCCTATGTATTTTTTAGATCACAGTGGAGACCACCACATGTCATCATCTGTGTGAACCTAAAATAAGTCTCGAGTGTTTCGAAAGGTAGCAAAAGTGTAATGGAGACTGCCACATGTCATCTTCCACCAAACTCATAAAAAATGTTTCTAAAAGCCTCTAATAGAAGCATAAGCTACCACATGTCCTCGCTTGTTTCAAATCATATGCTACCACGTGTCAATTTTTCAGTAAAAAGCAACCAAAGAACAAAGAGGCAATTTAAGGACCTAAATCAATAGCCAGAAAAGGAAGAACGATGAAGAAAATGACTAGAAATATCCATGCACATGATATGTTTCTAGAAGGTGAAGCAGTCCACCAGGTGGACGTTGGAGTGCACAAATATTCAATGGCATGACCCATTTCTCTGCATTGAGAAAATCAAAAGGGCAACTATGCCTATTTCCAACGTATCTTTTTGATAGAATTTAAAATGCATTGAATGCATCATGATGTCTTACTACTTCCAAGTCTTTCTTAGAGAGCTATATATTGGACTCTCTCTTATGGTTTTAAGGGGATCTTTTGGTGATCAGAAACTATACATTGCCCAAATTAAAAGGCATTACTGAGACTTTGAGCTCAGATTGTTGAACATATTTTGTTATTGGAATAAGGAAGCAAGTGATTTTTCAAACTTTGTGCTGTTATAATTTGGGTTTTGGGGAAATTGTTCTTATGTCTATTTCCTTGATACATTTTCTGTCCCTTTAGTTAAATAAACAAAATTGGTGAAAGCAGCCAGGAAGGTGTCCCGAGGTCAATTGTGGAGAGACTTTGTGCCCCCATAATTGCCTTTAGTGTGTTTGTATTTTCTATTTCTGTGTAAAAGATCTTGGGATGACTTTGCGCTACATTTCATTCTATTGTGTTACTGTTACCTATTGCATTACTACCAAGAAGATTCTTGTTGTTTGCTAAATAGTACTTCCAAAAGAATAGGAGTGCTTTTTGTCATTTCTAATAAGGTTTCTCCCTTAATCCTTGGACATCATCTCTAAAATAAGAGAGATGGATGGTTTATCCTATCCCTGTGTCTTACTTTTTGCTTATATTTATAGTATATAACTCCTTTTTGTTTAATAGAGAACCTCCCCTTGATAAGAGGAGAGATTAGTCTCTTTTTGATGCAGTAAAACCTACACATCTGGCTAACCAATATCCCTATGCTGCAGTGAATAGAACTATTTTGCCTATCAGTTAGTTGAGCGACAAAATATTCACCTAACAGTTTTTGGTGACTCCAATGGGGAAGAACACATAGTTTGAATCCTCAAGCTTCAAGTTGAAGTAGTGCCAGTTCTTTTCCATTGTTATTTTACACTCTGGCAGATACACGGTATACACAAAGCCAGAGAGCTAAAAGTATTGTTGATCCTATATTCGAGTTGGTACAACAAAGTAATTTTGATATGTTTCCTTCATCATCTCATCTCCAACGAACCAAGAACTTTCCTCCTACTAAAGTCAGGTCTCCATTACTAGGCAAAGCATACACTTTTGTTGTTAATAAAACTTTGCCAATAATCACCCCTCTAAGATTTATTCCCCCTTTTCATAGTCATATAATGGCATCTTGAGGCCCCTTGGGTAACTCTTTTGGTCCACTCGATCTTACTCCACCTCTACATGAACTTCCACATAGTTTGAGGAAGAATTTCCCCAAATTCTTTGGTGATGGGAAGGTTCATCCTGATGAACACATTACAGCTTTTAGCATAGGCTGTGGTGTGATAGGAGTGGAGCATGAGGATGTAGCATTCAAGCTATTTGTAGAGACATTGCAAGGTGATACTACAAATTGCTTCTACCATATGCAGGCTCGGTTAGTATCTGACTGGGACACACTCAAAGCCAAGTTTGAAACTAGATTCAAATCGACAGAAGATGCACATGCCCTTCTAGCCCAACTCACAAAAATGAAGAAGGACCCTCATGAAATAATGAGGGATATCATAGCCAAGTTTGATAAGCTGAGGAATAGGATCCCTACAATTACTCAACCTACACTTGAAAACCTCAAATTCTTCTTCATCAACTCAAAACTGCCTGAAGTGAGTTTTCTAGTGAGATGTACTAGCCGAATAGACCTTGCTAAAGCTCAAGATTTGACCACTGAGGTAGAGGATGACCTTTTTTGGCTGAAAAGATAAGGAGAGATCCTAACATAAATAGGCCCTCATCATCTTTTGAATATCCATCTACAAGCACCATTGATCCAATGGTGCAGAAGTTGGCAAATGAGTTACTTGCTCTCAAAAATAAAATGGCACAAGGAATGTCTTCTTCCCCTTCATACAGAGATGCACCAAGGAGGACATTTCCAAATTAGTCATACTAAGGCAATGCTGCTAGGAATCAATTGCAGCTAAATCATCTTCCTCCCCCACAGGGAAAACTTGCCATTGAAGTACCCCCAACCAATTCAATAGTGGGATATCTTGAAACATAATCTGATTTCTCTTTCTAGCCTGAATTAAACCTAGAAAATGAAGCTGATATCCTTGCAAAAAGACAAGAAGAACTAGTTGGTGACTCCTACATTGGTTTCCTGAATTACCAGGATGAACCTAGAAGTAAAGGAGAAGCGTTTGATGGAGCATACGTAGTGTTTACTAGGTCACGGAACTAGTCAGCTCAGCAAGCTGATAAAGAGAAGATAGAAGAGCGACCCTAACTAGTAATATCAATTTCCAAATGGGGAACCACTCTGCCTTTCCAGCCAAAGGACTCGGTGATTGCAAAGAAGGTGAGTTCATCAAACATCCCTACCCCTTCTACTTCAAATTCGTAGGCTAGTCCTCCCCTTCCTAAGGATCAAAAGGATGAAATCCCATCCTCTATTCTTAGTCCCTTTCGGTCATTTGACATAATTTATCATGTCAAAAAGACCAAAATTCAAATGACTAAATTTGAATTCTTATAGTCTAACCCTGAGCAGTTGGACAAGTTGTTTCAATGCATCAAGAACCAAGCCATCCTTATGGGACAAGAAATTTCAAAAGTAACACCTGTTCTCCCTAAGAGCACATCCACCCAGAATAATCTTGTCATTACTCCTCCTGCTACCCCTAAGAAAATAGAGCCTTTCTATGTCTCCCTGTTAGTAAATGGTAACAAGTTGAGAAACTGCATTATAGACTCAGGTGCCTCTGACAACATCATGCCTGCCAAAGTGGCAGAATCTCTTGGACTCACATTGACAAAGACTTTTGGTAGATGCTTCTCCATGGAGAATAAATAAGTGCCACTATTGGGGCAAATTAAAGATGCCCAATTTACATTCACGGCCTTTCTAGACAAGTGAATCAAGATGACTGTCTTAGTGGCCGACGTCCCAGCCTCCTATGGCATTTTGCTTGGATGAAATTTTTGCAAGGATGTTGGAGGCAAATTAAGCATGGACCTATCTGAAGTGAGGATCCCAGTTAAAGGTGTTATACAGAGGCTGCTCCCTAAGAAAGAAGTAAAATACGTGGTCACTCAGATGTTAGCACCTAAAGCTCAAATTCTGTTTGAGTCTTCAAGCATGGATAATTAATTTTTATCCTCTGATGAAGTCCCTGAATGTGACCCAAAATTTGACTCAGACCATAAATCAGAAGAACTGATAAGTTACAATACAGATGGAGAAGAATCTTCCATCTCTAATGAAGAGAAGTTTGATGGAAGATCTATGTCTTATGAGGTATGGATCCTAGAATTTGATGGCAACTACTCATCTACCAGCTCAGGGGCTGGGATTGTGTTGATATCTCCTCAAGGAGATATTTTACCTTACTCATATAAGTTATAGTTTAACAACACCAACAACACAGTTGAATATGAATTTTTGTTGCTAAAATTGAAGGATGCTAGAGATAAAGGCATAAAACTCCTTCATGCCAAAGGGGATGCTGAACTGGTGGTTTGTCAGGTAAAGAACCTGTATCAAACCAAAAAAGAGAGGTTGAACCATTACCGCAATCTAGTATGGGATCAAATGGAAAGCTTTGATGCTTTCAACATCTCCGCTATATCTAGAGAAGTCAACGACTGAGCTGATGCACTTGTTGTTTTAGTAACTCTTGTACTTCCTCACCTAGACTTCAAAGAAGGGAAGTACACCATTGAACTAGTTTTTCGACCAAGTGTGCCTAATAATGCAGATCATTGGCAAGTATTCAATGGTGATCACTAAATCATTACATTCCTAGGACAAAAGGACAACTTTGAATGGCTGCACTTCAAAGGTAGTGAACCTCACAAGCCTGAAGTAGCCCCTAAATCAAGTTCAAATGCAGGTGAAGAGTCCTTGTAACTTAAAGGCAATAAAATCCCAAAAGGATTGGTTTCCCTAAAGAAACTATCTGACAAGCATGACAGGTTTGTCAAATAGAAACAAACAGATTCAAACTCCTCCTAGGGGTTTGATCAAATAAATCTGAGTATCAAAAAAAATCTCAAGATGGTGAACATTGGGAAGTGCTCTACTCAAGAAGAGAAGTACAAGTTCACCACTCTACTCCACCAATATATGGATGTTATAGTGTATTCATATGATGACCTAATGTCACTCCAGCTTGATGAAACTTGACATAACATTCCTCTCAAGGCTAATTTGACACCTTACAAGCAAAAATCTAGACAGTACAATCTGAAGATATCAGGTACTATTCTGTCTGAAATACAAAAATGTTAAATGCTAGAATAATTTTTCTAATCCATCATTCCACATGGATTGAAAACCTAGTGCCTATAAGGAAGAATTGTGAAATTTGCGTTTGTGTGGATTTTAGAAATCTAAATTATTCATCCTTGAAGGATAACTATCCTTTGCCAATCATGGATCAAGTGCTTCAGATAGTGACTGGTTTAAAGATGTTATCAATGTTAGACAGCTACTCAGGATATAATCAGGCTGAATTTGGTGAGGTAGACCAACACAAGACAATGTTCACCACACCTTGGGGCACGTTTGCATATAGAAGGATGCCTTTTGGCCTAATAAATGCTAGTGCCAACTTTTAGAGAGCAATGGACCTTGATTTTAAGGATGAGATGGGTAAGTTCATTGTAGTTTATCTTGATGACTTGACCATCTTTTTTAAACATCGCTCAGATCATATATGCCACTTGCAATAAGTGCTGGAGCACTGCTGCCAGAATGGTATTTCCTTGAATCCCATGAAGTCTATTTTTGGAGTTACAGAGGGGAAACTCTCAGACACATTGTGTCCAAAGAAGGCATTAAGATTGACTTAGAGAGATTCAAGTCTATCCATGATCTCACCTTGCCTACAAGTAAAACTATTGTTCACTCTTTTTTCAGAAAGGTGAATTTCTTACAACGATTTGTTCCTGATTTTGCTGAGAAGACCCGACACATTGTGAACATGATGAAGGGAAAGGCCACTTTTGGCCAGACTAAATAAGGTAAGTCATCATTTAAGGATATTAAGATTGCCATTGCCCACGCCCCAACTCTGGTTTGTCTAGACTACAACAAAGAGTTCATCATGTATAGTTTTGCTTTTGAACATATGCTTTCAGCAATTTTGGTTCAACAGAATAAAGAAGGTATGGAATCTCCCATTTCTTTCATGAGTTGCACTCTCAAATCTCATGAACTAAAGTACTCAAACATGGATAAGCATACTTATGTAGTAGTGAAAGAAATCAAGCATTTCCACTTCTACATCCTCAATTCACACACTACCGCCTTGGTTCCTGACACCATAGTCAAATCCATATTGACTCAGCAGGAGTTTGGGATGAAAAGAGGCAATTGGATTGTAAAGATACATGAATTTGATCTTGATATCAAGCCAACAAAGATGGTACAAGTAAAAGGCCTATGCCAATTAATTGTTGATAACAAACTAGATGAAGCAGAGTATGAAAAAGTAGAGGGGGAAGACACACTACTAGTTCTCTTTATCTCTACTATAAATGAGTGGTATTCAGGTATTGCTCATTTCCTTACTTATGATGAGTGTCTTGCTCACTTGTCTTACAAAGAAAGGAGAACCATCAAGTTGAAAGCTATTAATTTTGTCCTTTGAGACAAAGTCTTGTACAAGAGGAGCCTTGATGGAGTGTTCCTTTGCTATGTGGATAAGGAAGAAAAAAGCTAACTTTTGAAATCCTTACACAATCTAGCCTGTGGAAGAAATTTTTCTACTCCTATTACTACTCATAAGATTTTATGAGCCAGGTATTACTGGCCAATTCTTTTCCAAGATGCATATAAGTGGGTAAGGAAATGTGAACTCTGCCAGCAATTTGTTGGAAGACCTAAGATAACTACCAAGCCTCTCAATCCAGTAGTCATAGAAGAACCATTCCAGCAGTGGAAAATTGATTTTATTGGATCTATAAACCCATCTTCAAGTGCTAGACATGATTATGTCCTTATGGCAACTGAATACTTCACCAAGTGGGTGGAAGCGATTCCAACCAAGCATGCTACTTCATAGGTAGTGTGCAATTTCCTCAAGGAGAATACCATTTCCAGGTTGGGAGTCCCAACCAAAATTATTATTGACACTGCATCTTGTTTCACTTCCCAGGAGACTAAACAATTGTGTTTCTACTATGGGATTACACTCTCCCACTCTTCTGATTACTTTCGACAAGGGAACAAACAAGCTGAATCAAGCAATAAGAACTTGGTGACTATCATCAAGAAGCTGGAAAATGACAACCAGAGGACATGGCATAAAGCATTGGTTGATGTTTTATGGGCAGATAGAATTACACCCAAGAGGGCAATTGGTATATCTCCTTTCCAACTTCTTTATGGTATCAATGCAAAAATATCGATCACCTTGGAATTGCCAGCATTAAAATTGGCTAAGGCAATTGAAGATCAGACATATGAAAGTTCCCTTGATAAGAGGATCATGTGCCTAATTGAGATGGATGAGTAGAGAACTATGGTGGTAGATGGAATTGTTGTTCATCAAAGTCTGGTGAAGAAACTCTTTGACTAGAAGGCAAAAAAATGTGATTTCCATGTTGGAGATCAAGTCCTATTGTGGGACAAAAGGAGAGAACCAAAGGGGATGCATGGAAAATTTGACTCCCTTTGGAGGGGCCCATTTATTATCCATCAGCAAAATGGTGAAAATAGCTTCCTTATGAAGTATCAAGATGGTATGCTCTTTTCTCTGCCTCACAATGGGCAGCATCTGAAACACTTCAATTTTTGAAGTATCAAATCAGTTCCCTTGTACATATGTATATCTGTATAGTCTTTATTTATTTTCTGTGCTTTTTGTTTTTGTTTGTTTTTAGCACCTTTCTTTTTGGGTAGCATGACTCCATAGCCCAATGGTACACTTCAAGGCACTAGAGATTCTGGATTCTACTCCCTTTGACTATTTCACAATAGAAAGGAGTTCCCCAATTGGAGCCAGCTATTGGTCCTAAAAAATGTCAGTCATTTTTGAGACAACATATGAGCTATTTTTGTCTTGCAAGGCCAAAATATCTCTTCCCTTTTCAAAAAATTGTTCTGAGCTTTCAAATTCCTCATTATTCAAGCTTTCTCAATTATGGGACTATAAGGTTCAACAGGTTTAATGGCTTCTTTAGATAAGTTCAATCAAAAGGGGCAAGTTTCCAACACTTAGGCATTTTTGGGGCTAGTTCAATGCTTTAGTTAAATTGAAAAGGAGTTCATCGGCAAAGCTTCTAAGCAAAGATTGAATTGTTGAAACTTGAACCACTTTGGTTCAACAGTTCAACAGGTTCAAGGTTTAATATCATCGACAGGCATAAAAGAGTTAAGCACTTTAGCTAGATTGAACCATTCAGTGATGTCAGTAGGACACTCAATTGCTTTGGTAAGTTCATCGGCTTTCAAATGACTAAGCTTCAAAGAAGGAATGAACCATTGAACCTTCAACGCAGTGGTTTAAAGGTTCAACACAATTAGTTCAAAATGGCAGGTTCAACATGGTTTAGAAACTATTTCAAGTGGTCGAGACTTAGTCAAAATGAAGACATTGAACCATTGAATCATTCAACGTAGTTGGTTGAATCGGTTGGTTCAAGCGATAGGTTCAAGGGAGCACCTCAAAGCTAAAAAGACAAGTGCCCTTGCAGAAGAAAGTAAATCAAAGATGAGTCCTTGCTAAGGACAAGAATATTCACTCAAAGTAATTAAAGGAAAAGCCCAAAGACAAAGTCCAGTGGACGTTGCCAAGTGTCGTCTCTCAAGCACCACTTTACATTATTTCTAATAGCAACAAAAGATGCCACATGTCTCTAATAAAGCCTGACAAAAATTTCCAAGTGTTTGCATCTACTATTTCTTCCTTTATATTCATTTTTAATTGAAGACTATGGTGGGCCCTGTGTAAATTGCTAAAGTAAGCAGAGTGTGACACATGTCTACATCCGCATTTTCTTCTTAACTTCTCTCAATGCTTATGGAAGGTGCCAAGTGGCAATGGTAGAATATTTCAATATGTTTCTCAGGATTTAGCAAATGCCACCATGTCTCATCTTCTGTAAGACTTTTTGAAGGTAGCCAGAATGAAGCAGAGACTGCCACGTGTCTCTGCCTACTACAAAGCGGAAGCCTCCACATGTCAGTGTCCAAGTTTTAAACAAGTTTCTAAACTTTTCCTAAGAATTTTTTAGAGCACAATAGAGACTACCATGTGTCATCATTTGTGTGAACCTAAAATAAGTCTCGAGTGTTTCCAAAGGTAGCAAAAGTGTAGCAGAGACTGCCAAGTGTCATCTTCTACCAGCCTCATAAAAAATGTTTCTAAAAGCCTCTAATAGAAGTGTAAGCTGCCATGTGTCCTTGCCTATTTCAAAGTGGATGTTGCCACATGTCAATTTTTTAGTGGAAAGTGACCAAAGAATAAAGAGGCAATTTAAGGACCAGATTCTATAGCCAAGAAAGGAGGAACGACGAAGAAAATGATTAGAAATATCCACACATAGGATATGTTTCTAGAAGATGAAGCAGTCCACTAGGTGGATGTTAGAGTGCACGAATATTCAATAGCATGACCCATTTATTTGCATTGAGAAAAGCAAAAGGGCAACTATGCCTATTTCCAGCGTATCTTCTTGACAGGATTTAAAATGCATTGAATGCATCATGATGTGTTATTGCTCCCAAGTCTTTCTTGGAGAGCTATATATTGGACTCTCTCTTATGGTTTTAAAGGGATCTTTTGGTGATCATAAACTATACTCTGCCCAAATTCAAAGGCATTACTGAGACTTTGAGTTTAGATTGTTGACCATATTTTGTTATTGGAATAAGGAAGCAAGTGATTTTTCAGACTTTGTGCTGTTATAACTTGGTTTTTGGGAAAATTATTCTTATGTCTATTTCCTTGATACATTTTTTGTCCCTTTAATTAAACAAGTAGAATTGGTGAAAGTATCCAGGAAGGTGTCCTAAGGTCAATTGTGGAGAGACTTTGTGCCCCTGTAATTGCCTTTAGTGTGTTTGTCTTTTCTATTTCTATGTAAAGGATCTTGGGATGACTTTATGCCCTCATTATCCTTCATATTTCACTCTGGGTAGCTGAAGTGAAGACTTTGTGCTACATTTCATTCTATTGTGTTACTGTTACCTATTGCATTACTACCAGGAAGATTCTTGTTGTTTGTTGAATAGTACTTCTGAAAGAAGAGGAGTGCTTTTTGTCATTTCTAATAAGGTTTCTCCCGTAATGCTTGAACATCATCTCTGAAAAAAGAGAGATGGATGGTTTATCCTACCCCTATGTCTTACTTTCTACTTATATTTATAGTATATAGCTCCTTTTTGTTTAATAGGGAACCTCCCCTTGATGAGAGGAGAGATTAGTTTTTTTTTGATGCATTAAACCTACACATTTGGCCGACCAATCTCCCTATGCTACAATGAATAGAACTATTTTGCCTATCAGTTAGCTGAGTGACAAAATATTCACCCAACAGTAGCAGTTCACTCATTTTTGAGACAACACATGAGCTATTTTTGTCTTGCAAGGCCAAAATATCTCTTCCCTTTTCAAAAAATTGTTCTAAGCTTTCAAATTCTTCATTATTCAAGCTTTTTTAGATAAGGGACTAAAAGGTTCAACAGGTTCAATGACTTCTTTGAACAAGTTCAATCAAATGGGGCAAGTTTCTTACACTAAGACATTTTTGAGGCTGATTCAATGCTTTAGTTCAACCGAAAAGGAGTTCATTGGCAAAGCTTCTAAGCGGAGATTGAACCATTGAACGTTGAACCACTTTGGTTCAATAGTTCAACATGTTCAAGGTTCAACATCATTGACATGCATAAAAGAGTTAAGTGCTTCAGCTAGATTAAACCATTCAGTGACGTCAGTAGGACACTCAATCACTTTGGTAAGTTCATCTTTCAAAAGACTAAGATTCAAGGAAGGAATGAACCGTTGAACCATTAAACCTTCAACGTAGTGGTTCAAAGGTTTAAAGGTTCAACACAGTTTGTTCAAAATAGCAGTTTCAACATGGTTTAGAAACTATTTCAAGTGGTTGAGACTTAGTCGAAACAAAGACACTGAACCATTGAACCATTGCACAAAAGTTGGTTCAATCAGTTGGTTCAAGCGGCAGGTTCAAGAGAGTGCCCCAAAGCTGAAAAGACAAGTGCCCTCATGGAAGATAGTGAATCAAAGATGAGCCCTTGCTGAGGAAAAGAATATTCACTCAAAGTAATTAAAGGAAAATTTTGAAGACAAAATCCAGTGGATGCTACCAAGTGCCATCTCTCGAGCACCACTTTACATTTTTTCTAATAGCAGTGGAAGATGCCATGTGTCTCTGCTAAAGCCTAGTAGAAACTGCCAAGTGTCTGCATCCACTGTTTCTTCCTTTGTCTTCATTTTTAAGTGAAGACTGTGGTAGGCCCTAGGTAAATTGCTAAAGTAAGTGGAGTGTGACACGTGTCTGTGTCCATAATTTCTTTTTAGCTTCTCTTAGTGCACGCGGAAGGTGCCAAGTGGCAATGGCAAAAGATTTCAATATATTTCTTAGAATTCAGTGGATGATGCCACGTGTCCCCACCTATTTCAAAGCGAAAGCTGCCATGTGTCCCTGGTAAAGCTAAGTGGAAACCTCCACATGTTTGCATTTGAGTTTCTTCCTTTGGTCTCTTTATTATATAAAGACGGTGGTGGGTCCCCAGTCAACTACTGAAGTAAGCAGAACATGCCAAGTGTCATCATCTCTGTAAATCCAAATGAGTCCCACTCATTTCTACACTATTTCTTAGGATTTAGAAGATGTTTCCATGTGTCATCATCTGCATGACTCTCCAAAGACAAGTAGAATGTGCCATGTGTCCATTTATAACTCTACAAAGACTGCCACATGTCCCTGCCTGCTACAAAGTGAAAGCCTTCACATGTCTGTGTTTGAGTTTTGAACAATTTTCTAAGCTTCTCCTAAGAATTTTTTAGAGCACAACAGAGACCACCACATGTCATCATCCATGTGAACCTAAAATAAGTCCCGAGTGTTTCTAAAGGTAGTTAAAGCACAATAGAGACTGCCACGTGTCATCTTCCACTGGACTCATAAAAAATGTTTCTAAAGCCTCGAATAGTAGCAGAAGCTACTACGTGTCACCATCTATTTCAAAGTGGATGCTACCATGTGTCAGTTTTTTAGCAAAAAGTGACCAAAGAACAAAGAGGCAATTTAAAGACCTAATTTAATAGCCAGAAAAGGAGAAACAATGAAGAAAAGGACTAGAAATATCCATGCATAGGATATGTTTCTAGAAGGTGAAGCAGTCCACTAGGTGGATGTTGGAGTGCATGAATATTCAATGGTGTGACCCATTTCTCTACATTTAGAAAATCAAAAGGGAAACTATGCCTGTTTCCAGCGTATCTTCTTGACAGAATTTAAAATGCACTGAATGCATCATGATGTGTTACTACTCCCAAGTCTTTCTTGGAGAGCTATATATTGGACACTTCTCTTATGGTTTGGAGGAGATCTTTTTGTTATCAAAAACTATACTCTACCCAAATTGAAAGGCATTTCTAAGACTTTGAGCTTAGATTGTTGATCATATTTTGTTATTGGAATAAGGAAACAAGTGACTTTTCAGACTTTGTGCTGCAATAACTTGGTTTTTGGGAAAATTGTTCTTATGTCTGTTTCCTTGATATGTTTTTTGTCCCTTATATTAAACAAGAGTAATTAGTGAAATTAGTTAGGAAGGTGTCCTGAGGTCAATTGTGGAGAGACTTTGTGCCCCCGTAATTGCCTTTAGTGTGTTTGTCTTTTCTATTTCTGTGTAAAGGATCTTGGGATGACTTTGTGCCCTTATTATCTTTTGTATCTCTCTTGGGCAGCAAAAGTAGAGATTTTTTGCTACACTTCATTCTATTGTGTTACTGTTACCTGTTGCTTTACTACTAGGAAGATTCTTGTTGTTTGCTGAATAATACTTCTGAATGAAGAGAAGTGCTTTCTATCATTCTAATAAGGTTTCTCCCTTAATCCTTGGACATCATCTCTGAAAAAAGAGAGATGGATGGTTTATCCTACCCCTGTGTCTTAATTTTTACTTATATTTATAGTATATAGCTCCTTTTTGTTTAATAGGGAACCTCCCCTTGATGAGAGGAGAGATTAGTCTCTTTTTGATGCAGTAAACATGTACATCTAGCTGACCAATCTCCCTATGTTGCGGTGAACATAACTGTTTTTCCTATCAATTAACTAAGTGAAAAAATATTAACTCAACAATTTTTGGTGGCTCCACTGGGGAAGAATGCATAGTTTGAAGCCTCAAGCTTCAAGCTGAAGCAGTGCCAGTTCTTTTCCATATGTTATTTTACACTCTGGCAGATCCATGGTATATGTGAAGCTAGAGAGCTAAAGGTATTGTTGACCCTGTATTCGAGTTGGAACAACAAAGTAATTTTGATCTCTTTCCTTAATCATCTCATCTCCAATGAACCAAGAGTTTTCCTCTTACTAAAGTCAGGTCTCCATTACCAAGCAAAGCATCCACTTTTGATGTTAATAAATATTTGCCAATAATCATCCCCTTGAGATTTATTCCCCCTTTTCATAGTCATATCATGGCAGTTCAAGGCCCCTGGGGTAACTCATTTGGCCCACTCAATCTTACTCCACCTTTACATGAGCTTCCATGTAGTTCAAGGAAAAAACTCCCTAAATTCTTTGGTGATGGGAAAGTTCACCCTGATGAACACATTGCAGCCTTTAACATAGCCTATGTTGTGATAGGTGTGGAATATGAAGACATAGCAGTTAGGCTATTTATGGAAACACTACAAGGCATTGTTGTAGATTGGTTATACCATTTGGAGGCTAGGTTAGTGACTAACTGGAACACCCTTACAGCCAAATTCAAAGCCAAGTTCAAGCCTGCAGAAGATGCACATGCCTTGCTGGCCCAACTCACATAGATGAAGAAGGAACCTCATGAACCTATGAGGGACTTCATTTATAGGTTTGACAAGTTGAGTAATAGAATTCCCATGATTGCCCAGCTGACACCCAAGAATCTCAAGTGCTTCTTCATCAACTCACAGCTACCTGAAGTGAGTTTTCTGCGAAGACGGGCTGGCCGAATAGACCTTGCTAAAGCTCAAGATTTCACCACTGAGGTAAAGGATGACCTTATCTTGTCTGGAAAGATAATGAGAGATCCAAATAGAGGCAAATCCTCTTCATCTTATTAATACTCACTTGCATCCACAACTGATCCAATGGTGCAAAAGATAGCAAATGGCACAAGGTATGTCTTCTGCTCCTTCACATAGAGATGCACCAAGGAGGACATTCCCTGATTCATCTTACCTAGGCAATGCTACTAGGAGTCAAGGGCATCCTAATCATCTTCCTCCCCCTCAAAGGAATCTTGCCCTTAAATCACCTCCAGCCAACTCAGCAGTTAGATATTTGGAAACAGAGCATGACTTCTCCTTCCAACCTGAGTTTGAGTAAGAAAATGACACTAATCTCTTCACAGAGGATCAAGAAGAGTCAGTTGGTGACTCCCACATTGGTTTCCTAAATTAACATGATGAACCCAGAAGTAAAGGTGAAGTAGTCAAGGGATCATATGCAGTGTTCACCAAGTCCCAAAACTAGTCAGCCCAATAAGTTGATAAAGAAAAGATAGAGGACCAACCTCAGCCAACAATTTCAATTGCCAAGTAAGGAACCACTTTGCTCTTCCAACCAAAAGACCCAGTGACTGTTAGAAAGGTAAGTGCCCCAAACATCTCTACATCTTCTACTTCAAATTCATAGACCAGCCCTCCCATCCCTCCTAAAATCTAAAAGGATGAACTCCCATCCTCTGTGACTGAGTTTGAATTCCTGCAAGACAACCCTAAGCAATCAAACAAGTTGTTTCAATATGTCAAGACCCAAACGTCTACCCCTGTAGTTCATATCTTATTTGAGTCTTCAGGTAGGGGTAATCACTTATTGACCACAGAGCATGTTCATGTTCTTGGAGATGAAAATCCTATAGATGGCAATCCAGGAATTGGTTTAGATGGGACAACACCAAGTATGCCTGATGGTGCCAATCATTGTCAGGGGTCTGAAGGGGATGATCAAAACATGTACTGGACTGAACCAGTAGAACAACAAGCTATAGTAGTGGACCATACTACTACATGCCAATGCCAGGCAAAGAAACTCCCTAGCAAGAGAGCAAAATTTCATTACAGATATTGAGTCTTGTTAAGGGGCAACAAGAAGAGAGAACTAAGAGGAAGGCACAAAAGATTGGATTCCTAGTGGATAGGTCCATTCGCTCATCACCAATTCTAGGGACAAAATGGATTTTTGATGGTTTATCAAGATGGCACGCTCTTTTCTCTACCTCACAATGGGTAGCATCTAAAACACTTCAATTTTTGAAGTATCAGATCAGTTCCCCAATGCATATGTATATCTATATAGTCTTTATTTCTATTCTGTGCTTTTTTTTATTTGTTTTTGGCACCTTTCTTTTCAGGTAGCATGACTTCATAGCCCAATGGCACACTTCAAGGCACTGGAGATTCTAGATTCTACTCCTTTCAATTGTTTCACAATAGAAGGAAGTTCCCCAACTGGAGCTAGCTGTTGGTCCCCAAAAATGTCACTCATTTTTTAGACAACATATGAGCTATTTTTGTCTTGTAAGGCCAAAATATCTCTTCCCTTTTCAAAAAATTGTTCTAAGCTTACAAATTATTCATTATTCAATATTTTTCAGTTAAGGGACTAAAAATTTCAACATGTTTAATGGCTTCTTCAAACAAGTTCAATCAAAAGGGGCAAGTTTCCAACACTAAGATGTTTTCAGGGCTGCTTCAACGCTTTAGTTCAACCGAAAAGGAGTTCATCAGCAAAGCTTCTAAGTGGAGATTCAACTGTTGAAACTTGAACCACTTTGGTTTAATGGTTCAATGGGTTCAAGGTTAAACATCATCAACATGTATAAAAGAGTTAAGTGCTTCAGCCAGATTGAACCATTCAGTGACATCAACAAGACACTCAATCGCTTTGGTAAGTTCATTAGATTTCAAAAGACTAAGCTTCAAGGAAGGAATGAACCATTGAACCATTTAACATAACATAAGATATGTAAGTTTAAAGTTGGGTTCCTAGGTAGTTTGATAGTGTTTTCCCATACTTAGCCAAATTTACAATGTGGTAAGAAAAGCTGAGTAGGCATTTTGATATTGCTATATTTATCATGTGTGAAGGTGTGAGGAGAAAATGATCATATGGGTTTATTCAATTTTGTGCATAATTGATTTACACTAAATTTTAGATAATTCAATGAAGTGCATCAAAATATATGCATGCACAAAGTTGGCCTTCTAGATAGTTCTTGGCATAGTTGGCTCTGTGGTAGAAAAAATTTGAGTGATCAGATTAATGTTGTTATATCTCACATGTGCAATGGTTTTAGGAGTAGTTTGAAACATGGTTGGATTCTCCTATGTGAGGAAATCATATGGTCCAAATTGTATATCATGCATCTAAGTGAAACAAAAGTTGCTGAGGTCCAAAGTTGGCCTTCTAGGCAGATAAACAATGGTCCCCATACTTAGTCTATTTTATACGATGTTAAAGATCAAGACTAGATGGAGATCCAACATTTCCCAAGATTTCATACATCTATATATATGTTTCATAGTAAGTCAAATGGGTCAAAGTTTTTAACACTTAAACTAAGTAAAGATCGAGCTCCTTACAAAAGGATTGATAGAGCATGTTTATTCCAAGATGTCAAGATGCAATGAGATGGTGCCAAGTATTTGATGTTTAATATTGAGCATAAATAAATATCAAGCTTATTCCAAGGATAAATGGTGAGTGGGTGCTCTTACTAATCAATATTAATGGTGTGCAATAAATTCAAGAGGTCAAAGTGATAGTTGTCTAGCATTGTTAAAAGAAGGACAATCTTGAAGAGATCGATAGAACATGTGTGGTCAAGATTGTAAGATTGCACGAGATGAGGTAAACTGTTCAAAGTTTAATGTTTGGGCATTGGTGCACTATGAGTTAAATCTCAAATAATGTCAATGGTGTGTTATAAATCTAAGTATCAAAGACATGAGATGATAGCATAGTGTCTAAGGTTTAATTGTGACCATTTGTTTTTGAATATTCGAATTTAACAAAAGAAAACTAGTGGCCATATATTTTTATCCATAATGAATTTACTTATGGTTTAAAAAATTACTTTTTAGAGGACTCCAAGTGCATCTGGTAATATAGACTTAAAGATCTGAAACTGTGTACAGTTAAAGATATTAAGGTCTAAAGTTGACTATGTGTTTGTGTATGCTATATAAGTGACCCTAGAAGGATTATTGAGCTTGTGTTGACATTATTTTGATGTTTCATGATGATTTAGATATTTAACAGTATTTTGAACTCCTTGTGGATCATATGTATGGATTTTAGAGGTTTGGTCAATCATATTCAGTATGAACAAAGCTTAAGAAGTTGATTGTGTGTTTGTTCATTTTGTCTTTATGAACAAGGTCTATGTTTGAGTTGATTGAGCGTATGCAGAAGTGAGTAGAGTTGATTGTGATCATTTTTCTAAGTCACAGTTTTCATGTGGAGTATACCTATGCATTTTAAAGTGGTCCTATGTTCTTATTTTTCTTGATTAAGTGATAAGTTGGTGAATAGGTATCCATGAGACCTATAAGAGCTACAAGGGCCTAATCGAAAGGTGTAACTACTTAAGGGTGACCCATAAATGATATGGACAACCTATGAATATTGGTTTGAGTTATGTCTTGATGTGAGAGATGCCTTAAGGGTTAATGCATGCCTATTGTCTGACTAAAATGGTGATGATCAAGAATGATCTATATATATTGAAACCAAAGATGATGGTTTCTAGATTTAAGAGAGGCTTATGTGTGTGGTTTTTAGCAAAGGGTTAAGAGGCAAAAGAGAATAAATGTGCCTAGTGTATGGGTTGACGAGTAGAGCAGATTGAGGTATGTATGTATGACCATTTGGTCATGTTGTTTATGTGGTGAAAGAGTTATTATTGAAAAGGTAAAGAACGATAATTAGAGGTCCATCATAAAGTGTTGAAGACATCAGTTCAAAGGTGGAATTGTTCATAGGTGTTATTGTGGATACTATACATCTAGTGGGTTACAGCATCCTTGCAAGGTGAAGCTTGTTAAATGTCTAGTTGTTATGGTTGCTTAACTACAAGGGTGTAGAAGCTCCTTGTGGGATTGTTGTCTCACTAAAATAAAGGATGGTAGTTCCTTAATCAATTTTTAGTGGTATAAATTTGTTCTTATTATTATAGGATACTATTCTAATTGCATGTTCTAGTGGGCTTTCTTTCCTAAGAGATTTTCCCAAATATGTCATGTGTTATGTACTTAATCTTGCATTGTCTCTCTCATTAATTATTTTGAATGATGTGTATTCCTCATGAGTGCTGTGAAAACTTATTAAGTGTTTAAAAAGGTTTGAAATTAAAATTTATGCCCTAGTGATTGTACCTCTAACAATTGGTATCAAATCAGGTCCTTTGGTAAAGGCTTGACAACTTGAAGGTGATCTAAGGTACAATATGAGTAGTCATCAAGGAATTTTCTCTACTAAGCAAGAACTAATGTTCAATGGATCCAATTATGATTTTTGGAGTGCAAAGATGAGGACACACATTATGTCCCTAGGGTTTGATGTAGGGTAATTTGTTATGGATGGTTATGTTGCTCGTACTACTCTTCCATCTAGTATTGTAGACAAGAAGCTATTTGATAATAATTCTAAAGTGATTAATGCCATTACTTTTGTTCTTACATAAACTAAGTTCACCAAGTTAATCCATTATAAATTTGCTAAAGAGATATGGGAAAAAATGTAGATCATTTATGAAGGATATTCAAAGGTCAAGCTTGTTAAGTTGTGGGCTCATAGAAGGCAATTTTAAAGTCTCAAGATGAAGGAAGAATATTATGTGGCATCCTTTCTATAGAGAGTTGATGAGACTTGAACATCCTCATAGGTCATGGAGAGAACCTTGACGAGGCTATTTTAGTCCAAAAGATATTAAGGTCTCTATCCCTCAATTTTGATCCAAAATTATTTGCTATAAAATAAATTCATGATCTTACTTAGTTAAAGATAAATCAATTGCATGGCACCCTTACTACCTATGAGATGAGACTAAATGATGATATACCACCAAACAAGGAAGCATCATTCAAGACATAAATGAAGCCAAAGAAAAAGTTCCAAGGTAAGAAACCCAAATAGGATGACATATTTGACATTGATGAAGATTAACTAATTACTTTATTTACTAATAATTTAAAAATAAGCTCAGGGAAGTATAAGGGTAAACTACTCTTCAAATGTTTCAACTGTAGAGATAAGAAATTTTACTTATAATTTCCCTCTTAAGCATGATAAGAATGATGATAAAGAGCATCGTGAAGGCTGAGATGAAGACACAAAGATATATAGGAAGAAAGGATTCATAAAGTATAATAACAAGAAGAAGTCCTTTAAGAACAAAAATGGTCTCTACACCAAAGAATATTGTAGCTTATCAGATGAGAGTGAAGACAGTGACTCAGAGTATGATCATGAAGATGATGGTCCTATTGAAGATGAAGCTCTATTCATGGCTGAGGAAGGAATTTGCTCATATCAAAAAGAGTCTACTTAAAGTGATTTAGATGATGATAAAGATGAGGTGGACTATGAGACTGAATTGATGAATGCTCTTGAAGAACTAAAGATTGAGAAGATAAATAAGAAGATGAAGTCTCAACTCAAAAACAGTGAGGAATAATTCAGTGTGTATGATGAAATATTGAATGGTGATACCAAGGATCATGAAGATATGGTCAAACATCTTAGTTGTCAATTGGAAATCCTATCTAAAATCTCGAAAGCTAAAGAAGATGAATGTATAAGGTATATTTCTGAAAATGAGTCTTTGAAAGATGAGTTGAAGAAGTATACAAGTAAAGTGAAATCATTTTTCAAGTTTCATAAAATCGTAAGTGATCTAAACAAAATTTTGAGTGCTCCAAAAGCATGATAGTGATAAAACTAGTCTTGGATATGAAGAAGAACAAAAGAATGTAACTCAAGACAAAATGAAGACTAATGTGAACAAGGACAATCATAATTTGAATATAAATCATTAAACAAGGAATGAAGGTCCTGGCAGAGTGAATACAAATCAAATCAGATAGCCAAATGCCATGAGGTATGAAAGATTCAATAGTTACTATTACACATGTAATCAATTTGGGCATAAAGATAGAGAATGTAAGAAACCTGTTAGAAATGAGTTTTCATGTAACTATGATGGGGATAATTAGTCAAAAGGTGTGAACAAAGTTAAGTGATTCAACTATATTGATGTGGGATACTTTGAAACCCATTATCCACATAAGGTTAGACAAAGTGAGTCCTCTTCAAAATGAAGATTTTGTTTCATTTTTCATGACATAGGACACATTGAAAGTTTCTATCCAAACAAGGGAAGATAAATTATGTTTCCATCAAGGAGTATTGTCTACCATAACTATTAGAAGATTGGTTAAATTACTAGATTCTATTAAAAAAGGCCATCAAGTCAAAATGAGTTCAATCAAGATCCTAGAGTACATGGAATAAGGAAAGTTAACTCATCGAAACCAAAGGTGTTAAGTATGATTCATGATGCGTCTACTAGTTTAAGTAATCTATTTTCTATAGTGGAGAATGCTTCAAAATTTGAAGAGTGTCAAGGGCTCTCATTGTCTGCTCATGTTATGAATGAAGAGACCAAACTCAAGGAGAAGACCAAGGTACTAGTTGATGCTAGTTCTAAGATGTGTCTAGATCCAAGTAAACATCCTACAATTTATGAGAATATATCATACAAAGAACACCAATTGTTAGTGCCTAGTGATGCGGTTCCTAACTACAAGATGAATTTTTTAGATGAAAAGGTATATCATGAATCTATGTTGTCTCCATCTTTTGTCAATCCAATCCTACAATAAAAGGATAATGTTATATTGGTTGAACATGTTGCCTCTATTAATACTAAGAAGAATAAGAACTACAAGTATCAAATGACCAAGGAGGAGATGGATATGAGGAGTTATAGGTAATTTTTGGTTTCACACCATTTCAGGATATTATGAAGTAGGGTGTCTCTATCTATGCTTCTTAAGAGACATATTTCTTGTGGAGAAGAAAGTTTGTGTTATCAAACTCATAATTCCAATCATAGAAGGTCTTTGGTTAAGGGGGAACAATAAGATCATAAGCTTATTTCAGAGATTTGTGAAGGAGCTAGTGTACAGGGTCAGAATGAGTGTTTCCAGATGGCATAATGACATTGATGAAATTTCAAGAAGAGTTTGATGCTTAGGAAGGTATATAAATTGCCTTGTGATGTGTTCAAGGTTGTTTTGTGTCTTGATGATCTTATTTGTGCCAATTGAAGATCTTTGAGTGCTCTCATTTTTTTTAGCCTTAGCTTAAGGATAAGCATGACTAAAATGTGTTATAGTATGTATGGGTTATTAAAGATTTATATACTCAAATATTGGTCTAGAAGTGTGTAATCATTGTATCTAGGTGTACAATAAGTTTCAAAGGTGGACATTGACCAGAAGGAGGTTTGTTGACTCTATTTATTTTAAGATTTTAAGGGTTTTGGGCTCTACTAGAAAAGTGGTTTGCCTTATGAGTAGAGATTTGAGGATTTTTAATAGATTGAATGGGACAAATTGGTTGTAAAATAAAGCTTCATAGATATTTTAAGGTTTTTGGTTTTTAAAGCTATTCAAGTTTTTGTCAAGATGGAAGCCTAATTGGTTATTAAGGTTGTAAAGGAAGTATGTTACAGATGAAGATGTACATAATGAAAATTGGTTTGATTGAGGGGGAACATGAGAGTGATACATATTTTAAGTTTCAAGTTTTAAAGATATGACTACTTAGAGTTATGGGCTCTACAATTTCTGGGTAGGGCTATAAGGAGTCTAGATAGGCCTAGTGAGAAGAAGAGTATTTTATGTTTAGTTTATCCAAAATATAAAGGTATGATTATTTAAAGGAGATTTATCAGGTTGGATTATAACATTTTTCCTATTTTTTGAGTGGAATTCTGTTTCATTGGTGGTCCCTGAGGTGACTTGAGAGAAGACGCTACTAAGTCTGTGTGGTGATTCTTCATAGTGTATGAAGATATGAAGATGCTCAAGATATCCAGTGGATCAAATATCTTATGGAGAGTCACTCTTAGATTTTTCATGGTGAGTTCTATCATATTTTATTATTTTTTATGTTCTTTCTTTATTGGTTGCACTATCTGGTTGAAGAGAGTGTTGGCATGGAGTAAGAGGAAATTGTCAAGGAAAGAAGAGGTTGGATCAAGGCAAGGGGGAGTTTGTATCATATTTATAAGATTTTCCTCTCCTATTTTTAGTCTTTTCATGTCCTTGGATCATTTATTTCCCACTTTATCATTTTTTCAAAGCAGGAGAATATTCTTATTATGAGAGTGCTTGAAGAGAGAGAAAGAAGGTGAGCTATATATTATTTCATGATGGGTATTGACATCAATGACAAAGGGGGAGATTGTTAGAGAGTTATTAATGATGTCATATTTATTTCATGGAGGTGTCCAATTGAGTTGATTAAGTTTCTTAATAATCTGAGTGATAATGACAAAGTGTTTAATGTGCTTGTTCTAGTATGCTTGGTTGATCTTCAGTTTTTTCATGGTTATAGATGTTCAAGGATGAGTATGGCGATTTGAGAATGTACAATGATTCCTATAAGAAGTCAAGAATTATTTTATTGATTTTGTGCATAATTTTATTTCATCTAGTTGATCATTGTTTTCATCTAGACATTTTGGGTCTAATGGTAAAAAATCTAAGAAGGCAGCTTGCTGACATCACCATTACCATGTGTAGATGAGTCAGGGGGAGTTGGTCATATGGTTGTGATAAAATTTATTTCTAGTTATTATGTGATAAATTTAAGGTCATGTGATGAATCACAATATAAGATATGCAAGTTAAAATTTGGGCTCCTAGGCAGTTTGATAATGTTTTCCCATACTTAGCCAAATTTGCAATGTGGAAGGAAAAATTGAGTAGGCATTTTGATGTTGTTATATTTCACACATGTGAAGGTGTGAGGAGAAAATTGTAAAATGGTTTTGTTTAGTTTTATCCTAAATTTATTTGTGATAAATTTAATATCATTTGATGAAGTGTATCAAAATATATGCATGTGCAAAGTTGGCCTTCTAGATAGTTCTTGGCATAGTTGGCTCTACGGTAGAAAAAATCTGAGTGAGCAAATTAATGGAATTATATCTCACACATGCAAGGGTTTTAGGAATATTTTGATACATGTTTATATTCTCCTATCTGAGGATATCATATGGTCCAAATTTCATATCATGCATCTAATTGAAACAAAAGTTATTGAGGTTGAAAGTTGGCCTTCTAGGCAAATAAGCAATAGTCACCATACTTAGTCTATTTTGCAGGATGTTAAAGATCAGGACTAGATGGAGATCCAATGATTAAATATATTTAATACATATATATCTATGATGTACATTAATTTAAAAAGGTCAAAGTCATTGATGTTTAAACTAATTTAATATTGAGCTTGTTACAAAAGGATCGATAGAGCATGTTCATTCCAAGATGTTAGGATGCAATAAGATGGTGCTATGTGTTTGATGTTTAACATTGAGTAGAGATAAAGATTGAGATTATTACAAGGATCACTAGTGAGTGTGTGCTCATACTAATAAATATCAATGGTGCACATTAAAGTCAAGAGGTTAAAGTGATAGTTGTCTAGCATTATTAAAGTAAGGACAATCTCGAAGAGATAGACGATATGTGTGTGGTCAAGATTACAACATTACACAAGATGAGATCAATTATTATAAGTTTAACATATGGGAATTGATGAAATATGATTTAAAGTTTGAATAATATCAATAGTGTATGATCAATCTAAGCAATAAGGACATGAGATGATAGCATAGTGTCTGAGATTTAACTGCGACCATTTGTTTTTGAATATTTAAATTTAACAAAGGAAAAATAGTTCTCTATATTTTAGCTATATATTTTGATCCAGGATGAATTTGCTCATGATTTAAAAAATTAATTTATATAGAACTCCAAGTTCATCTGGAAATATAGATTTGAATATCTTAAAGTGTATACAATAAAAAATGTTGAGGTTCAAAGTTGACTATGTGTTCGTTTATGCTCTATAAGTAACTCAAGAAGGATTATTGATCTTGTATTGATTTTATTTAAATGTTTCATGATGACTTAGATATTTAAGAGTATTTTGGATTATTTTTGGATCATCTGTATGGATTTTGGAGGTGTGATCAATCATATGTAGTATGAACAAAGCTTAAAAAGTTTACTGTGTGTTTGTTCATGGTGTCCTTATTAACAAGGTATATGTTTGAGTTGATTGAGAATATGTAGAAGGTAAAACAGTTGACTATTATAATTTGAGGAAGTTAAAATGGTTGTGGATTGTACCTATGTGTTTGGAAGTTGTCTTATGTTCTTATTTTTCTTGATGAGGTGCTAAATGGGTGAATAGGTCTCCATGAGACCTATATGAGATAAAAGGGCATAATTGAAAGTTGTAGCTACTTATGGCTGACCCATAGATGCTATGAACAACCTATGAATATTATTTTGATATGTCTTTTGATGTGAAATATTCCTTAATGTTTAATTCTTGCCTATTGTCTGACTAGAATGGGGATGATCATGAATCCTCTATATATGGTGAAACCAAATATGATGGTTTCTAAATTTGAGAGAGGTTTGTGTGTGTGGTTTTGATAAAAGGGTTGATAGGCAAAGGAGAGTAAATTTATCTAGTGGACGGGTTGATGAGTAGAGAATATTGAGGTTTGTATGTATGACCATTTTTTCATGTTGTTTATGTGGTGATAGAGTTGTTATTGAGAAGGTTAAGAGTGATAATCAGAGGTCCATCATCAAATGTTTAAGACATGAGTTCAAAGTTGGAGTTGTTCATAGGTGTTGTTGTGGATGCTCAACATCTAGGGGGTTGCAGCCTCCTTGCAAGGTGAAACTTACTAAAGGTCCAGTTGTTATGGTTGTGTAACTAGATAGGTGTAAAAGCTTCTTGTGGGATTGTTGTCTCACTAAAATAAGGGATAGTAGTTCCTTTATTAGCTGATGATGGTATAAATTGGTTCTTGTTATTATAAGACAATTGTCCAATTACAAGTTTTAGTGGGTTTTCTCCCTCAATAGGGTTTCCCACATATGTCATGTGTTATGTACTTGATCTTGTGTTATCTCTCTTATTTATTACTATTAATGATGTGTATACTTCAGCAATTCTTGTGAAAACTGATTAACAGTTATGAAAGGTTTGAAATTGAATTTAGATTATCTAGGCTCACTGATTCACCCCCCATCTTAGTGATTGTACCTCTAAAAAATTATGTCAAGTTAAATTTTTATAGGGTATCTGAGTGTAACTCATGTCTTTCTTGAGGAGGAGGTATCTTTAAAGATAATTTGGGAAAATTTCTATCCAATTTTTCCTTCAACATTCCATGGTATTCAAAAAATCTAGATGAAGTTATAACTCATCTCGGAGGATTGAGAACTGTGATTGAGTTTAATTTAAGGAAATTATTAGTGTAAGGTGAGTCTTTATAAGTTATCAATATTATAAATTTAATAAGAACTGATATATGACAAATCAATTCAATAATTAAAGATATCCTCCATGTCATTCCCTTTTTTTAAGATATCTCTTTCTCACACAAATATAATTAGACTAACTCTCCAACATATTTATTGGCTAAATTTTGATATCTTCACCTTCCTCTTAATGAATATTGGCACTATGGCTATCTTACTCCTTAAGAAATATGTAAATAATTAATTATAAAAGACTTGACCCACTTACAACTTCTCATTTGATAATATTATTGTCATTGGATTTAGTGATTTGTTTTTCAAAGAGTTTGTTGTATCTTAGCATTATTGGTTTAGTACTTGAAGGTTGTTATTGAATTTGGTGACCAAGGCTTTTGGAAGTGGAGTTTCCCTACATTCCATAAGTTCTTCCATGGAGGTTCTTCCTTTGTACACTCCTAGAGTTTTCTAGGTTGTGTTTTATATTATTGAATTATGGTTTTCTTTGTGAAGCTTTTGGGATTATTTTATTTTGTCTTATATTTGTTGTTGGCTTTGTTCTTTCTTCAGTTTTTGGATTTTTACCAATCTCCTTTTATTCTCATAAACCATATTTTTTTTACTCCTATTTATCTGCTAGTCACATTTTTTACGTCGGGTTAAGGGCCCATTTTCCCATATTATTATCTATAAAAAATACATATTTAAAAATAACACATAAGTAAAAGAGGATTGAATTATATACCATATTATTTAATACTATAGAATATATGTTCTAACCATATTCTACAACATATATTAATGTGAAGTGGACACCCAAAAAAAGTTTTAATCCTCGTAACATCAATACTTTACACATCACATCATAAAACTCTTCTCATTATGATAATACGATATACATCAATACATAAGATAGATACCTTTTTTTTATCAATGTGAATATGTAAGTTAGAAGATGAATGGACACCTAATTTTTTTTTTTTTTAAAAAAAAAAAAAAAAAATCCTTATACATCACATTGTTAATAAAAATTTAATAGAAAACATAAAATGACTCCAATAACCATAAATATTATAGTTTAGTAATGATATTTTTTTTTATAATTATAAGGTTCTAAATATATCCCACCAAATGAGATAATATCATCCTTGAAATCTCACCCAAAATTATTGTGTTGGAATCGATTAAGTAAGTGTGTCATTGGTACTTTGAGACTCATTTGAGAAAGAGAGTATTCTATTCATTTCAAACTTATTCCAATCTATTCATTAACTTAATTAATTCATAGAAAAATATTTCTTCATTTTCTTACAAGATTAAACTCTTTGTAACTCATCCTTATGATCTATTTTATCTGAATTTATGATGTGATAAAGGCAATAAGGTTTACATGACTATTTGAGATAGACAAAAATGAAGGGACAAGCTAATTATTGCATTATTCCTGAGTAGTGCTACATTTATCTCTTACTTAAAGACACTCAAAAATAAAAATGCATTATCCAAGCTAAAATACTATTATATATTAATTATATTATAGATGTCAAAAACACAATCTCCCTTCCCCAACTATGAAAAATAATATCATCAGTCTGATGCATGGGTTACATGAACATAAAACCACTATTAAAGATACCAGCTCTGCTTTAACACTCATTGAGCTTATCTTATCTCTCTTTCAACTCTATTATGTTTAGGACCTAATGCAAGAGGATTGTAAACTTCTTTGTAAACATCATGTAAATATTTATGAGTGTGTTGAATAAGCTTTTGTATGAGGTCCTAGGGATATTTGAAATTCAACAAGAAAACTCAAGTGTCCATTACAGATAGCTAGGAGTCATATTTCAATTTCCTCCCAAATTAAGGAATTTGAAAGTTTAATTGCCTGGGAAGATTTGTAAGGGTTGTGACCATTTGTGAAGGGAATCAACCTTATTCTCATGACCCTAAAGGTTTATTATGATATTGTAAATGTATTTTTACTTTATACCAATGTAAATACATATTAATATCCCTCTAAGAGTTGGCCAATGTAGACAAGAAACACACAATGCATGTATTGATAAGTCTTAAGCATAAACTAAATTTAGAGAGGTTGTTAGAACTTAATAGAGTTCAAATCATGAAATGAGGAGTTAAATAAAGAAAATAAATAAAGATAAGTTCATATTTATAATAATGGTAAGAAAATTAGTGGGAGGGATACGTATAGAAGGCCTAGATATAGGGATAAATGAAAAAGGGTATGTAGAATTACAAGGAGTCTATATGTAAGAACATTGAATTCTATGAATAAAAAAGGATTTTATGATGATATTTGGTGAATCACAACCTCTATAATAGTTATTTTAAATGGTTTAAAAATTTTATATTATAATTAATATTGTTGGAGTTGATTCTCAATCCAACATAGATCTAATCCCATAATTCTACCAATATAGTCAAGGAAAAAGTCATGTTTCTATGTGATTTATTGAATGATGAGATTAAATAATTAAAAACACAGATACAAAATCATGTTTATATGTTAATCCAAGAGATATAAGTTTTTAAAATTTTTTAAACTCTAATATTTATTTATAATCTTGTCCTTTGGGTCTGAGTTTATATGACTATTTAATAGTCAAATAAAAAGTTGATATTTTCATTCATATTAGAGATATTCAAACTTCAAGTATCATTATGAGATAAGACGGGATAGTTAAAACCTTTAAAATACCTAATATAAGATTTGTTAGTGTCTATAATATGAAATATATAGTTACAAAGAGTCTCAGTTTGCATAAAGTTGTGTAAAATATTATCTAGGGTTTTAGAACCAAAACACTCATATTTAAAATTTGGGATATGAAAAAGTGTTAATAATGTATAAAGAGATATTATAACATGTATATAAGCTGATGATAATTTTTTAATAGTCTAGGTCAAAAAAACCTAAAAACATAGTTAGGTTTGTATCGCTTAGTGAAAAACATTGTGTGTTAGTCATAATTCAAATAATAAGGTTTGAGTGAGTTGTGTAAAGGGTGAGTCAAATATATAAATATTTGGGATGAGTATGATGAATCATTACATGCATGTAATAAGTTTATGAAAAATGCTTAAGTGAATGAGTTAAATTGTCATGAACAAAGGCTAACAAACTATATGTAGGGAAATATAATGAGTTTCTTGTTGTAGGTTGTTAAATGTTTTGTTTTTAAGGTATAAGAAATCATCATACAAGTTATTAATAGTATTTTAGACCTAAATATTCTTGTCATTAAGAAAACCATATCAAAGACATGTAGGAAACAAACTTAAGGATTAAGGAAATTATTAAGATATAGGATTGATTGACAAGTGAGTAAGGCCTGAGTTGAGATTGTTTATGAATAAGAGTCCATGTTCAAATTAAATAAAGAGATTGAGTGATGGTGAATAAATACCAGTAAATAATTATTAATTATAAACTTAGAAAGAGTAAGTTTATGGCCCCTTTGGCCACGGTGGTTTACATCATTAACACTAGAAAGATTCAATAAGAGGAAGTCTAAGTCTTTTTTATTAGACACATGTTTTCGATTATGTATGAATCAAATATTGAGAATTAGGGGTTAAGGAACGAGTCTAAAAATAAAATACTAAATATAATAAATAATAAGTCCATAATGAGAAAAGACTCATTCATTTTAATACTAATCTAAAAATATAATCAGATCTAGAAGAGATAATAAGTGGATAGACCTAAAATATAAATTTCAAAACTAAATAATATTGAAGAGAGTTTCTGACTATAAAACCAAATGAAACTAGATTGATTAAGATTTAGTGTGGAGGGTTATAAAAGTCCTATTTGAAACATAGTTGATCAAGGATAGCATTTAAAATAGGGTAATAAGCCACTTGTATCAATTGGTGTTAGAGTTTAGAGTTAACTTTAGGTAAGTGTATGATAGGTTAAGAACTATTGGAAGCTAATTAGTTTGTATAAGTTTCAGGTTATAGTGATCAATATTTTAGGTAACTAAAATAAGAAGATAGCAAGAAGGTTCTTAAAAATATTGAACAAGAAAGGATTTGAGTGTCAAGAAGGAATCCCTAAAAACCTTTGAGGTTTAAATAGTGAATAAGAAAGACCAAATAGAATATCAATAAGGATTCAATAGACAAAGATGAAAAAGACTTGGGTTTGACAAGTGAAGAGATACCAAAAGACCAGGTTAAAAACAAGGTAAGCTAGGTGAGGTATCAAAAGTAAGTAAGATAGACTTGTTAAGTAAGAAGAGGCACATTGAGGCCTAAATTTAAATAAAAGAGAATAGAAAGATAACATTAATGCTCATAATGAAGGGTTTAGTTGAAGGGAAATGCCACCAAAAGATAAAATAAGATGATAAGAAGAGAGATTTGAACATCGAAAAATAAATAGTTGAGATGAGAGAGATTTTGGTAGGTATGATATATATATTCAAAGAATAAAAATAGGGATTATTTTTAAGTTTAAAAATAATGGTTAAGTGGAATCTCAAATAGAACATAGATAAAAGGAAAAGGTAGAAAAAAGTAAGCAAATGGAGAAGACAATTAAGTATATAAAAAAATTAATCCTAGAAAGAAATGAAAGAGGCAATCAATCCCCAAGGTTTAAAATCTAATGATTTGTTTGAATGTTTGTTTGCAAGTATGAAGGTAGATGGAGAAGAAGCCCAATTTGAGGGAAAAAAATCTGAAAATTTTAAGGAAGATTAGTTAATGATAAGCTATGAATAATTGGCTACAAAAGAGAAGCATGAGCAACATGCTAGTCTTGAAGAGATAGAGGTTTTTTTATCCATAAGAAGGATGAATGCTAGGAGAAGAAGATTTTCAACAAGTAAGATGTCTCATTGAAGACATGAAAAATGAAAACATGAAAGAAGGAGAAGTTATGAATTAAGGAGCACTTACAAAGGCTAAATGTCCTCATTTTTTTCTAATATTGATTTTTATGACATGAATGTATAAGAGTAATTTGGTGAAGGTGCTTTGAATAGGTAAGGAGATGAGTCATTATGTATACTAATGGAAATCAAGTGTGAATCTAAATAACCTAATGAATTTCCTATAAACCCTGATATGAGGTAGGTATATGTGTCTAATTTGACACTCAATGAAGACAAAGATCAAGAACAAGTTGTGATAAAAATTATAGTACATTATGAAAAATAAAGCAAAGCTACAAATAAAGAGATGGCATAATATAATGAAGAAGAAAAACTAATTTTGAGTAAAATGATAAAGGAGTCAGATTCATTAAGCTTCATAGGAGATGAGGAGGTAATCAAAAGGGAAGAATCTAAACTTTTAGAAGTCATAAAACAAGAATAAGATGAATAAATACAAAACCAAAGTAAAAGAAGTGAATTGATGACAATAGTTGGAGAGGCAGTAATTTTTAAAAATAATTATGATCCCAGTTTTGGATGTGCAGGTTTGATAGATGAATAAGTGAGAACTATAGAGGAAAAAAATCTTAAGAGAGATCAAACAAAGAAGATAAATAAATATATCCTCATTTAGAGGATGAAGAAGACAAAGAGTTATTAAAAAAATTGAAACCCATGGAGATGGAAAAATAAAAAACTAGACTGAACAAAATAAAAATATGATGAATTGGAAGAGAAGAAAGAAAGTAATAGAACTCCATCTGAGTTGGAGCTCAAATCTTTCCCTTCTAGGGAGTATGATGCAGGAACATCATAAACTTTTATGTAAACATAATGTATTTATGTATGAGTGTGTTGAAGTTTATTTTTGTGAGGTCTTAGGGGTATTAATAATTCAATAAGGAACCTCAAATATTCATTATAAGTCTTTAGGATTCAAATTTCATTTTCCCTCCAAATTAAAGAATTTGAAAATTTAATTGTTTAGGAAGATTTGTAAGGATTGTGACCCTTTTTGAAGGGTATGAACCTTATTTTAATGAATCTAAAGTTTTATTACCATATTTTAAATCTATTATATCTTTATAAAATGTAAATGCATCTTAAGATCACTCTAGAAGATGGCCAACATAGACAAGGGGAAAATAAAGCATGTATTGATAAGTATTAATCATAAACTACAATTGGAGAGGTTTTTATAACATAATAGTGTTCAAATCATGTAAATAGGAGTTAAATAAATAAATATGATTTTATAGTTAGTATAATGGTACGTAGAGTAGTGGAAGGGATATGCAGATAATGCATGGGTGGAGGAATAAAGGAATAAGGGTCTGCAAAATTACAAGGAGTTTATATGCAATAACTTTGAATTTTAAGAATGAAGTAATTTTTCATGATATTTGGTGAATCATATTCTCTTTAATATTTTTATAGTCGATACTCAAGCCAAGATAGGTCTAATCAAAAAAATCTACTAGTATAATCAAGAAAAAGGGTATGTTTCTACGTTATTTGTTGAATGATAAGATTTAAGAATTATTATCAAGCATAGAGGATCATGTTTACATGATAATCCAAGATATATAAGTGTTTAAATTATAATATTTCTCTTAAATCTTGTCCTTCAGGTCTAAGTTTATATGAATATAATAATCAAATAGAAAGTTGATATTTTCATTGATTTTAGAGGTATTTAAAATTAAGGTATCATTGTGAGATAAGATAGGATTTTGATGACCTCGAATATAACTTAAATAATATTTTTGATTTTATATAATGTGAAATATATAATTATGAAGATTCTCAAACTCCATAGAATTGTGTAAAATCCTATTTAGGGTTTTTGAACCAAGACACTCATATATCAAATTTGGACTATGAAAAAGTGTTAAGAATGCATAAAGAGGTCTGAGAACATGTTCATAATATTTTGATAGTTTTCTCATGGTCTAGGCCATCATGAAAGAGGTAAAAAAATAAAAACACAGTCATAGGTCTGTATCCCTAAATTGAAAACATTGTGTGTTAGTCTTGATTCAAAAAATAAGGTCTGAGTGATTTGTGTAAATTATGAGTTAAAGATAGATATCTTTCAGATGAGTATTATAAAACATTACAAGCATGTAATAAATTCATGAACAAATCTTAAGTGAATAATTTGAAGTGTCATGAACAAAGCATAATAGACTATACACAAGGCAATATAATGAGTTTCTTGTTGTAAGTTATTGAATGGTTTGTTTATAAGGCAAAGGAAATCATTATAAAAGGTATTAAGAGTCTTTTAGACCTAAAGAGTCTTGTTATGAAGAAATATATATCAAATACATTCAATATACAAGTTTAAGGAGCAACACAATGTTAAGATAGAGGATTGATTGGCAAGTGAGTAAGGCTTGAGTTCAGATTGTTTATAAATTAGGGCTCATGTTAAGATTCAATAAAAATACTGAGTGATGGTGAGTTAATACCAAGAAAAAAGTATTAAACCTAAACTTATAAAGATAATGTTTAAGGGCCCATTGACCATGGTGGTTTCCATCATTGACACTAGAAAGATTCAATAAGAGGAAGTCTGAGTCTTTTTTATTAGACACATGTTGATTGTGTATGAATTATATATTGAGAATAAAGGGTTAAGGAATGACTCTAAAAATAAAGTAATAAATAATATGTCCATAACTAGAAAAGACTCATTAGACATAATACCAATCTAAAAAGATAATCAGATCTAAAAGAGATAATAAGTGGATACAAAACTAAAAGAGAGATTGTAGACCTAAATAATATTGAAGAGAGTTTGTGACTATCACACCTATTGACCTTATATTGAATAATATTTAGTTTAGAGGCTTATAAAAAGTCAATTTGAATAAGAGTTAATTAAGGATAGATTTTAAAAGAGGGTAATAGGCCACTTTTATGAGGACCCCACTCCACCTTATTTATTTATATTCACTCAACCTTGGATGATCTGAAGTGACTCACAACTCTCTTACAAAACTCATTTATAATATTGGTGGCCTGACAATGGAAACTTTAAACTCTCTTTATACTCTCTCTACTTTAGAAAATAATCCACACATCATGTATTCTTGATCTAGAAATTAACTATAAATGTTTTAGAAATGAAGATGAAACTTCTTGTTGTCAAAAACTAGTAGTTATGAAACCAATGAAAACATATCTTAACCTATTGTATACATCTAAATTTACTCACTTCATTTATCATCACTAATATTACTATTAGTTGACACTAATTTCACCTATCTTATCTAATCTCATTTATCTCTTCTAATTCTACCCTAATATCACCCCTTCTAGTCATTTTTATATTGTATCTCTTATTTATTCTTCATCATGCTAACCTTATTCCTAACCCAAAAATCAATTAATTCACCTAATTCATTATTATCCACTCACTAATCCCAATTTTCCATTAAATTGAAATTTTAAATTCCAATCCCACCTACTCTGGCCTATTCTTAGGATCTTATACATTCCTAGTGCATAATCACCCATATATTCACCTCCTCAAACCCTTATTAACTCCTAATCAAATATCAAATCCTATAAAGTCTAGAGCCTTCTCCAACTTTCTAGAATCGTCTAAAACTAGAGGGTTCTAGTGAATTTAAAATTCATTTAAAATCTCCTCCATCAATCTATAAATAACCAACCATGGAGCTTGGATAGGCTAATGAGAAAGATTGAAATTTATTCTTGCATCCATATATAATCTTTTTAAGCCATCATAATCTCATTGCATCTACAATATCCACATCCAAGAAGCCATTAATCCTTCCATGGTCACTTGAAATATTAAAGCCACCATTATCAAGAAAATCAACAAGCAATCTAAAATCCTTGAAGAATTCATTTGAACATCTTGGAGGGAAGACAAGAGAAGCAAGATAATGTTAAGAATCCTTATCTAAGTTTTTATTGATTGTACATTCTCTCCCTTTTAATTTTTTTATAAGTTTTGGGTTAAATTACGATTTATAGTATTATTGACCAAATTCGACCCTGAAAGTCAAATTAGGACCCCTATAGGTAAAAACATTATCTTTATATGTTTTAATAGGCCTAGTGTAATGTCATGAAGTATGACCTAGCTTATTTGGTGTGATTTTATGTGTATCTAGCCTTGATCATATCTTTTTAGTCCTAAGAGTCATTTTAGGGGTCAATATAGAGCATTAAATGAGTTTTACAACCTCCTTGGAAAATTTTAAGGTTTAAAAATGTGATTTATTGACCCATGTGTCATAATAAGTCTTAAGTAACCATTTATAACTAAAAAGTGGTAGGTTCTTCAAAAGAAAGAATGATTTGCAAGAAAAAGGAGAAGCTTGACACTTATATGGCCCATAAGGGAGTGTGACACATGAGATAATGTTTTGAGATAACTATATATCTTCCTAAAACTCATTTTCATGCTTTATATACTCAGAAAGTGCCAAATTTGAGCTAAAACCATTATGTTCCTTCATCTCCTTTCTAGACATGCATAACCAGTCAATGGGTTTATGCTTAGTACGGCTAGTTGCAGCGCTTCTAGGTCAAACACTTTAGGGAGGTGAAATTAAACTTATATAGATTAATTTACATAACAAGTGTTAAAATATTGGTCAACTATGTTTTATGAATCATCTCTAACAAGTTGACTATGTTTTTTTGCTCAATATTTATTGCACCCTATACATTTTGATCTTGTATGGATAGTTATGTATAATCCAATTCATGATGTTGATTCTAAAATGATTTTTTATCTCTCATAAAATTATCCCATGATTTATTTAGTTTTTCAAGGTGTTTTTATGATCAATTCATATCAGGTTTGCAGATTGGTCTCTTTGAAGATAACAATCAATTTTCTACCATTTTTAGGATCTTCATGATTTGGTAGTGATTCCTGGGGATGAGGTAAGTTAATCACCATGTTTTAAATTAAATATTTGTCCCATCACATTTATATTTAATTCTCCAAAGCAATCTTCCATAGAGTTACAACCATAAGTGAGATGCAGTCAGTTTACTCTATGACTATCATGCATAGTCAACTGAGGGAGCTGATTTAATGTTTTAAAAACATCCATGGAGTCATATAGAGTTTTAAAATATTTATACATATCATTTAGACATATAAAATTAATTGAGTTTTCCCAAATTTCATAATTAAGAAGGAACTATTGCAATCATGTGCAACATTTACACATAATCACCATAGATATGCACCTACAAGTGCCTATAGAAGGGTAAAACATTGAAAATGAGGTATGAAATCTTGAATAAAGATTTTAAACATATTTAGGTTTCATTTTAACACCATTATATGAAATTAAGTGAATATTAAATAATATTCCTTGAATACATAGACCATTTCACATATACTACCTGCATACCATTCAAAGTGTACATATAGGTATTTCCTGATGACATCATGCTATAATGAGAGCCTTAGTGGTGTTTTAAAACCATTTGAAGTGTTAAAAGTAAATTTTTAAGTTTTTATAAATACATAAAACCCATTTAAGTTTAAATTTATACACACTATCCATCCTCATACTCACTATCTGCACATGAAAGTGACTATACTCAGAGGTTGGGAACATGGTCATAGAGAAGTATAGAATACTTGGAGGATTACATAAAATTTTAAAGTGATATTTATTCCTTGATATTATTGATAAAAAAATTAAATAGTCTCAAGAGGAGTGAGTAACCATTTGAAGATCCAACAACTGTGTTTAGGGATCAAATCCCTAAAAGCACAAAATAAATCACCTAGCCTTTTTGGACACATCTTAAGACAATGCCATGTTAAATTTTGATCAATCCTAGTTAACTCATTTTATATCCCTATAATATTAGGTAAACATTTCAAAATATAGAGAACAAATTACTAATGGAAGAAAGTAGTTGAGCACCACAAATTTTTCATTTGAACACTAAATTTCTTCACTATTATCTACAAGGTCTGAGCTATAAAGGGACCTCTTCACCCAAGTTGATAGTATTGGACCATATCACCATGGTTGTATTTATATATATGTTTTAAAATAGAATTTGTTATCTAATTATCATTTAAAGAGGATGATATACTAAATTTTCATACTCAGAGGTTGGGAACATGGTCATAGAGAAGTATAGAATACTTGGAGGATTACATAACATTTTAAAGTGATATTTGTGCCTCGATATTCATGATAAAATAGGTAAATAGTCTCAAGAGGAGTGATTAACCATTCAAAGATCCAACAACTATGTTTAGGGATCAAATCCCTAAAAGCACAAAATAAATCACCTAGCCCTTTTGGAGACATCTTAAGACAATGCCATGTTACTTTTCGATCACTCCTAGTTCACTCATTTTATATCCATATAATATTATGGAAACAGTTCAAAATATAGAGAAAAAATTACTAATGGAAGATAGTAGTTGAGAACCTCAAATTTTTCATTTGAACACTAAATTCCTTCACTATTATCTACAAGGTCTGAGCTATAAAGGGACCTCTTCACCCAAGTTGATAGTATTGGACCATATCACCATGGTTGTAATTTTATATATGTTTTAAAAGATAATTTATTATCTAATTATCATTTAAAGAGGATGATATACTAAATTTTCATCCTATTCAAACCTACAAGTGTCGCTTCATTTGAAAATATTCTCCTACAATTGACTTTTAGTTTCTATACCATCCATAACAAGGATGTAATTAGGGAAACAATAAAATTATTATATATAATAGGATTAAAAATTAATCCAAGATATATCAGAGGGTTTTTAAGAATATATAGCATAGGTTTTAGGGATAAAAGCCACCTATAAGACCCTATACAATCAACTATAGGCTGATAGTAAACTAAAACATGGTGTCTAATTGATGGTCTCGCTTAGGATATGGAATGAATTGGTAAAAATAATTAAAAATTTATATTTAAAGGTATAAATATTTATTATTAAATTTTTTAAAAATATAATCCACTCAAAGTCACCCATACATGCCCCTTCAAAGTAAGAAACACAGTCAAGAAGTACATACAATCTTGATAAATCAATGTGTATGAAAGGGAATGTGGGACTTTATAATGATAAATGGATTGAGAATTATTTAATAATGATTTTAATGACATAAATAATCCATTAATAATGGAAAAAAAAATAGAGAGATACCTACAAGTATGCATCATATAGTCTACATCCTGAACATTACACATAGTATGCCTTCTAGCTGTCTGTTTTGGGTTTTGGAGAGGTTGGAAGTTCTAATGAATTGATAAAAAAAATGGTACGAAGGGTCATTAGGAAATAATAAAACTTATAAAACCTTAAATTATCCTTTAATAATAGGTCTACACCTCACTACTTTGTCGCAGAGGTCAGCTAGTTAGGAAAATTAGAATGTTGAAAAGTTAAGAAAGTGATGCCAAAATGAGTAAAGGACCTAGTAAGAAGATTTAGGGACATAAAGAAAAATATTTTTATGTGTATTTAAGTTACATGGGTGATATTAATCACTCATGAAATCAATAATTTCTCAAAATGGTCAAAACACTCTTGTACATAGCTCAATAAAACAAACTCTAACTAGGCCTAGTTGGTGAATGAGAAGAAGGAATGAGAAATATTACTTGGAAAGTTATGTGATGAATTTGTGAGATTTAATTAGGTATTAAAAATTATAATAAACTATCCCATTCATAATAAATTAATCAAAATGATCAAAACTATAAAAATACATGCTAAGCCTATTAGTCCTTGAAGAGGCCTAAAACCAATTAGGGGTCCAATTTCACTTATAGATATTAGTGAGATTTATAACTAGTTTTAAAATGTTTATATGATGAATTTAGACATGTATAATCTATTTTTATGTAGTGCAAGCCTTGAACAAATTATTTTTAGACTTTAGGACAAGTCAAGCCTATGCAAATGAAAAAACAAGCTTGATAAGGCAACTTTAGATGCTCACATCTTCTCTAAGGTTTTGCATGGAGATCCAAGGAGTTTGGGGAGGTTGATATGGGTTTAAAAATTTTATTTAGTGTAATTTTTTGGTTATTCTAATGTCCAATCTTCATGAACAATCCTTAAGGGCTTAAAGGACCTAAAACCCTTACAAACCCTTGGAAATGATTCGATTGGGAAAATGAAGATGGAAAGCCACTATAATGGACTAGAATGCCATGAAAAGTGTATGGAAGTTGAAAAATACTCTTCAAGGATACTCCTCATCATTTTGGACTATATGAAACTGTATGAATGGAGTATAAAACAAGGTTTTCTCAACATTTTTTGTGTTTTGATGGGTTCTACAAAGAGTCTCAAGATGCCAATCACATGGGAGAAAATATTGAGATTTAATATAACTATCCATGTCAATTTAATTATTTATAAGAAATCCTAGGTACCTCAACAATAGCTCTCATCTCACCCAATCTAAACTAGCGTAGTGAACATGATAGTGAGAAGGGTGAAAAAATCCAAGTAAGATGATTTTAAGGTGTGAATAATGCTTATAATGCCATGGATGGATTTGAAAAATGTAATTAAAACAATTTTATATATTTTCATGTGAAAATGAAGCAATTTTGGAAGCCAAATGTGCAACGTGTGTGAAAAGAGAGTTTATTTAGCTGCAGGCAGTGATGGCTCACTTTTAGAGCAATCCAGATGATTAATAATGCAATAAATGCATGAAGAAGAATATATACAACCCCTTCCTCTCATTTAAATCATTATACCTATTCTTAGTTAGTTTTGGGATGTTACAAAGGGGTGGATGATGAAGACATTTTTTTGAGCTAGTAAAAGGAATTTCATGTTACATTTCAATACTTTCATACCTTAGATTGAAACTTGTACTTTCTAAATTTGCATGATTAGTTTCACATTCTCTTCTCATGTATATTTAACTCCTTTTCTCAACTTTATGCTTTTATTTATGACCTTTGGACTTTTTTATTCTCTTATCTCTTTCAATTTCTATAAGAACTAGCCATTTTGGCTATTGTAACGATGATCCACCTAAATATGGTGAAGCCCTTATAATTTGAATATCATGGATGAATAAAGACTACTGGTTTTACCTCTTTATATTGTGTTCACTTTAATGATTTATCTTTCTCAGTGATGACTATTATTTCCTTGGCATTATTGTCTCATTCTCTCACCTATTTCCAGCTTTAAAAATTCTTATTATAGGTCATGTCAAGTGTTCTATGCAGTTTCAAGGTTGGGTGAGTTAGTCTATTCAATAGTGCCATTCTATGCCTCTTATCTAGTCCTCCTAGCCTAAACATTTGTCACGACCTCATTATGAAATACTGATGTGAGAAGATTTAGATTAGAGAAGTGTATGCCTAGTTAATCTCTTGGTCTCATGTATGCCATGTATTTGGTTGATAATGATAATTAATTTTGTGTATCACCAAATTTATAATAATTTAATTTCAGTTTTCTCTCTCTTTTCCTTGCAATTATAAGTGCATTAGTGATCTAAAAGTGGTACATCAAGGGAGCTAGCCCTATCTATAAATTCACCTCATTCTTAGGCTACCCACAACCTAGATATGTTTCAATTGTGCCACTAGGATGAGGAGAGATGAGACATATCCTCAAGGAGTGAAAATATAAGTGACAATAGTTTTTGGCATGCTTGGTGGGATTTTATTGTCTAAAAAGCTGAAATATTTTTGGTGGTCTTTTAACACATCAGCCTTCGGTGGTATCTATCCAAGCATCAATGGAAACTCCAAAGTTACATCAACTGGTCAAGTAGGCCAAGTTTTCCTTTTGAAGATTTTTTGTAATTTTTCTTTCTACTCTTGCTTCCAAATGAAGTTCCATGGATGGTTTTGGTGTTGAGTATTATTTTACACCAATAGATGAGATATATCAATCATATGGCATTCATTATCACCTTTGTATTAATATTATTAGCCTTGTCATGATCTTTACCAGCTTCAATATGACCCTTACTAGCCTTGTCATGAGTTGTATCAGTCCTATAACCAACCTTCTCAATATCTTTCTCCTCATAGTCAACCTAGAAACTTATCAAATCAGTCCATTTCAACCTTCAAGCAAACTATCTTAGGCTATGATAGGTACATGATATATCTTGACACACAAAGGGTATATGGTCAAGATTTTCCTATTCATCTCATTCATAATGTGAGACATACATTAGATTTGTTTAAAAGAGAGTGGGCACCTATTGAGAGAAAAAATTGGCAAAGGCTTACAAGTGAGATGTTAGATTGAGTGGCCTAGTTTCATCCTTAAAATATAAGATATGAATTCATGAGGAACAACCTCAATAAATATATTATCCCTAATACACACCTCCCCAATATTTATATTAGTTCTACTTGACCCCTACTCATGAACCCAATCAAGCTTATCAAATTCTTTTTTTTTCCAATCAACTAGAAGATAGAGCTAGAATGACAATCTTTCTGAAGCAAACCTTGATAGGTAGATTGAGTTAGATAATAATTAGATGAATCAATATATCTCATTAAAAAAGGAAGTGAAATATAAGCCCTCATTTCCATATCCCATTACATCCCCACCTCAATAAACAACTTCTAGATATGAAATGCCAAGTTGGAGAATCCAAGCCTAAGGAGATCCCAATTTTATTGAACACTTCATCCACTCCTAAAATTATATCACTACCTCAATAAGAGAATAATAATCCTAGAATCCTAATTTCTAATAAGGCAGTTGAATCATGGGAAAAGAAAGAGGATAAAATCCTAGATAAAGAGTGTGAAGTTGAGAAACAACTTGATCATATGGAAGCCCATCCCACCCTTCCTAAGAGACCTCTTGTCTTCCATATCAGCCCTATTATACTCCTTATTGTCATGAAGATTCTTATCAACTTCAAGAGAGACTTTTCCAAGAGAACATAGCTAAACAAATTGAAGAGTTAGGAGTTAAGAGTTAAGAATGAAATTATTGAGTCAAGGTGTGATGGAAGGTTTAGAGCCAAAAGAAGATTCTATTCCTAAACACACCCTATCTAACCTTCATCAAGAGACTACTCAAGATGAATTAGATTTAAATCAATTGATTATAAAATATAAGGAAGAAAACCAAGCTATATTATCCCAAGGTTTGCCTAACCTTCAATAAGAACTCCCAAATGGATCCCCTACAATTCATTCTCAATCTAATGTTGAGTTTTATATTCCACCTCTAGCAACTAGTTCATCTTGTCCTCACCCTATCACACTTTTCCTTGATGAAAATATGCTGTGGGAACCTAAAAAGGATAATTTTGTTGATAATAATTCAAAAATCTTACTTGAAGAAAACATAGCTCCTTGGTAGCCTCAATGGGGTAGGTACCTAATTACAAAATTCCTAGTATTAACATCACCAAGGATGAAAAAATTGAGGATCTTGAAGTCCTTGAGAAGCAAAGTCTATTTATATTATTTGAGATAAAAATTGAGATTCCTCAAGAGGTTATAATTACTAAAGAAGAGGTGTTTTCTTATTTTGAATCTTCTTATTATATTGAGAATGTCTTCCTTATGTCCAGGAAGAGGAAATAATCATTGGCTCTTCCATCACTATCCAAGATGTCATAGATGGGAAAGAACAAGTCTATAATCAGCCTTGGATGACTTGTTTGAAATTATTGGAGTATTTTATACTCCTCTTCAAGGAGGCTATGATCTAATTAAAAAAGGAGAATATAGCTTTCACACTCAAGTAGGTATGCTAATAAGAAGCAACATTTCAAATTTTTACTTTCAAGAGGCATATGTATCCCATTGTTATATGTTTGAAATCATTAAAATGGTTTATCATCCTCTCAACCAGTTGGGAGAAACACATAAAATTTTGAAAGATAGAACAAGCTTATATTGGCCTCAATATTCCAAGGAATAAGAAACTACTCATCTTAAATCCATGTGTACCAAGAAGATACAATGTGATCATAAGATGAGGAGTGGGAAGTAGTATGAGCTATGTGTACATATCCAAGAGGATTACATTTACATTGGAGACATATTTAAGGATGATATAATTGAGGGAAGATCAAGTGAAGTGCCAAGGAATAGGTATGATCTACTAAACATCCAATCTAAGGAGAAACATGCTTGGAAGTATGATTCATCTCATGAAGAATAAGATTCCAAGAAATTTCCTTTTAATCCTCAAAAGGAGGTATGCTTAATTTCTAGTTGTGCATAGTTGTTTATTTTATATCTTCACTAAGAGCTTTGAGCACATGTATGTGTCTTGTGAATGTGTTTGATTTTCTTTGTGTGTGTCTTTTGTTTTGTGTGGTTAAGGTAATTAGTTGTCTTATCTTGGTAAAAGACTTATTGTCAAGTGTCAAGGATTATTGTTTTATTTTAGACTTTAAATGACTCCCTAAACCCATGGATAGGATAAGGCTATTGATCTTTAGTATAAAAGGCATACCACCCCTATGAGTCACCATTTTATTGACTAAATTTGACCCTACAAGTCAAATTGGGACCCCTATAGGTAAAAACTGGATATTTATATATTTTTATGGGCCTAGTATAATGTCATGAAGTATGTCATAGCTCATTTGGTGTTATTTTATGTGCATCTAACCTTGATTATATCTTTTTAGTCTTATGAGTCATTTTGGGGGTTAATATAGAGCCTTAAATGAGTTTTACAACTTATTTGGGAAATTTTAAGGTTTAAAAAGGTTATGTCATGTGCCATGTATCTTAATAAGTCTTAAGTAACTGTTTCTAAGTGAAAGTGGTATGTTCTTTAGAAGAAAGAGTAATTTACTTAAAAAATGAAGTTTAGTACTTGTATGGACCATAAGGGAGTGTGACATGTGGAATAAGGTTGTGACATAACTCTTTAGCTTCCTCATATAATTCCCATGTTTGACATACTCTAGAAGTGCCAAGTTTGAGCTAAAATTATTCTACTCCTTCATCTCCTTTCTAGACATGCAGAAACTATCAACAAGTTTGTGCTTAGTACAAATGGTTGAATAGCTTCCAATTAAAACACCTTTGTGAGGTAAAATTAAAATAAGATAGATTCATTTCCATAAGTTTTCAAATATTGGATAATTTTACTTTATAAATCATCTCTAACAAGTTGATTATGTTTTTTTACTCACTATTTCCTGTACCCTATAGGTTTTGCTCTTGTATGGAAAATTTCATAAAATACAGTTGGTGATGTTGATTCTAGATGATTTTATATCTCTAAAATTCTCTCCATTCTTTTTTTAGTGTTGTAAGGTGTTTTTATAAGCAAATCACATCAAGTTTGTAGATTGGTCTCTTTGAAGATAACAGGCATGTTTTCACCATTTTCAAGATCATCATGTTTTAGTAGTGATTCTAGGGGATGAGATAGGTTAATTACCATGTTTTAAAATCCCTATATATGCCCTCAAATTTTAGTTTCATTATTCAAATAAATCTTCCAAAGAGTTGCAGTCACAAGTGAGATGTAGTTAGTTTGTTCCATGAGTGTCATGCATAGTTCAATGAGGGAGTTCAGTTAAAGTTTTTAACATGTACATGGAGTCATAGAGAGTTTTAAAATGTTTATGCATATAATTGAGACATATAAAAGTATTTTATTTTCCCAAAATTACACAAGGAAGAAGGAACTATTGCAATCATGTGCAACATTTACACACAATCACCATAGATATTCACCTACAACCACCCATAGAAGTGTGCAAAATTGAAAATGAGGTGGAAATATTTATTAAAGATTTTAAACATCTTGATGTTTTATTTAAACTTCATGAGAGGACATCTATTGAATATGAAATCAGATTACTTGAATACATGGATCATTTCACACATACTACCTACATACCATTCAAAGTGTACATATATGTATCTCATGATGATGTCATGCTAGATTGAGAGCCTTATTGGTGGTTTCAAACACTTTAAATTGTGAAGAGTGAATTTATAAGTTTTGAGATAGACATATAACCCATTTAAGGTCAAATCTATAAACACTGTCCATCCTCATAGTCACTACCTATACATAAAAGTGACTATACTCAGAGGTTGGGAACATGGTCATAGAGAAGTATAAAATACTTTGAGGCTTCCATAATGTTGGAAATGGATATTGGTGCCTTGATAGTCATGATAAAAAATATTAAATATTCACAATAGGAGTGAGGAACCATTTAAATATCCAATGACTATGTTCAGGGATCAAATCCCTAATAGCATAAAACAGAGCACCTAGCCTTTTTAGAGACATCTTAAGACAATGCCATGTTGAGTTTTGATCAATCCTAGTGAACCCATTATATATCCCTATCATATAAGGGAAACTTTTAAAAATATATAGGACATATGAATAATGGAAGATAATATTTAAGCACCCCAAATTCACCAGTTTAATACTAAATTCCTTCACTATCATCTATCGGATTTGAGGTATAAAGGGACCTCTTCACCTAAGTTAATAGTATTTGACCAAGTCACCATGGTTTTATTGTTATATATGGTTTAAAATGGAATTTATTATCTAATTATAATTTAAATAGGATGGTAAACTATATTTTGATCCTATTCACACATCCAAGTGGCCCTTCATTTGAAAATATTCACCTATAGTTGATCGTTAGCTTCTATGACATTTATAAAAAGGAATTTAGCATGGAAAAACTAAAAATTTTATATGGAAGAGGATTCTAAATGAATCCAATATATATTATAGGGGTTATAAGTAATATATATCATAGGTTTCAAAGATAAAATCCACCTACAAGATCTTATATAATCAACTATAGGTAATTGTAGGCAGATAGTAAACTGAAACATGGTGCCTAAGTGATGGTATATCCTAGCATATGTAATTAATAGGAAAAAATCATTAAAAATTTATATTTAAATTTATAAATACATCTAATTCAATGTTTTCAAAGTATAACCCATGAAAATTCACCCATAGGTGCCCCTCTAAAGCAAGAAACACATTCAAGAAGTACATACAATCTTAACCAATCAAGGTGTATAAAAGGTCATGTGGGATTTTTTAATGATAAATGGATTAGTAATAATTTAATAATTATATTAATGACATAAATAAATCATTAATAATTTAAAAAAATAGAGAAATACCTCTGAGGATGCATAATATAGTCTACATCTTGAACCCTACACACAGTATGCCTTCTAACAGTCTAATTTAGGTTTTGGAGGGGTTGGAAGGTATAATGACATAATAAAAGGCTAAAATTTTGTAAATAGGTGAATTAAGACCTAATAAAAATTATAAAATCTTAATTTTTATTTTAATAAAATGGAAATACCTCACTATTTTGTCTCATGGGTCAGCTAGTCAGGAAAATCAAAATTTTGGCAAGTCAAGCAAATGATGCCAAAACGAGTAAAGGAAATAGTAATAATATTTGGAGACATCAATGAAAATATTTTTATGTGTATTTGAGGTAAATTTGTGATATAAATTACTCCTAAAATCTTATATATCTTAAAATGCTCAAATCTCTCTTTCACACAGCTCAACTAATCAAACTCCAACTAGGCCTAATTGGTGAATGAGAAGAAGGAATGAGAAAGAGTACTTGGAAAGTTTTTTTGATTAATTTGTGATATTTAATGAGGTAAATAAATTATGAGACACTATTCCAACCATAATAAATTAGTCAAATGGTCAAAATTAGTGAAATGCATGTTAAGCCTATTAGGCCTTGAAGAGGCCTAGAGCCAATTGGGGGTTCAATTTCACTTCTAGCTCTTAGTGATATTTATAAATAGTTATAAAAATTTTATATGGTGAATTTATACATTTATATTCTATTGGTATGTATTGGAAGCCATGAAAAAATCATATTTGGACTTTAGGATAACTCAGGCTTATACAAATGAGAAAACAAGCTCAATAAGGCAAATTTAGATGTTCACGTATTCTCTAAGGTTTAGCATGGAGATAAAATTATATTTGTGAGGTTGATATGGGTATTTAAATTTTATCTATTGAAATTTTTTGTTAGTTCCAATGTTCAATATTCATGAACAATCCTTAAGGGCTTAAAGGGCCTAACCCTTGCAAACCCTTAGAAATGACTTGATTGGGAAAATGAAGATGGAAATATGATATAATAGAACATAATGGTGTGAAAATTGGATTTTATTTGTATAGTACTCTTCAAGGCTTATACCCATCCTTTTGGACTATACATAATTGTACATGCAGAGTATAAAATAGGGTTTTCTTGACAATTTTTGTGTTTTCATAGACTTTAGGAAGAGTCCAAAGATACCAATCACATGGAAGGAAATGTTGAGACTTAAGATAACTCCCAATTCCAATTTAATTATTTATAAGAAATCATAGGTTCCTAAACAATATCTCTCATCTCAGCTAGTCTGAATTGGGATAGTGAACATGATAGTGAGAAGGGTGAAAAACTCCAAGTAAACTGATTTTTAGGTGTGTTTGATCCCTCTAACGACATGGATGGCTTCAAAACATGTAATTAAACACTTTTACATATATTAATAGAAAATGAAGCCATTTTTGAATCCAAGTGTTCAAGGTGTGTGAAAATGGGAGTTTCTTTGACTGTAGGCAGTGATAACTCACTTTCAGGGGAATCTAGATGATTAATAATGCAACCAATGCATGAAGAAGCATGTATAAAACCCCTCCATATTATTTAAATAATTAGACCTATCCATATTCAATGTTTTGATGTTTCAAAAGGGGTGGATGATGAAGATACTTTTTTGATCCAACAAAAGGAATTTCATGCCACATTTTAAGAGTTTCATGACGTGGATTGACACTTTTAATTTCTAACTTTGCATGATCATTTTCAAATTCTCTTCTCATTCACATTTAAATCATTTTATTAGATTGATTATTTTACTTGTGACCTTTAAACATATTTATTCTCTTCTCTCTTTCAAGTTATATAAGAACTAGCCATTTTGGCTATTGTAAGGATGATCCACCTAAGTATGGAAAAGTCCTACTCATTTTAATACCATGGATCAATAAATCCTATTGGTTTTACCTCTTCTATGACTATTCATATTGTGTTCACTTGAAGGATTTATCTTGATTAGTGATGATTTTTGTTTCCTTAGCATTATTTTCTCATTATCTCACCTATTTGTAGCTTGAAAGCTTCTTCTTGTAGGTCATGCAAAATGTTATATGAAGTGTCAAGGTTGAGTGAATTAGTATATTCCATAGTATCATTCTAGGCCTCTTGTCTAGTCTTCCTAGCCTAAAAAGTCATCACAACCTCATCATGAAATACTGATGTGAGAAGATTTATAGTAGAGAAGTGTATGCCTAGTTAGTCTCTTGGTCTCATGTGTGACATGCAGTTGGTTGGTAGTTATCAATTAATTTTGTGTATCACCACCTTTGGGATAATTTAATCTTAGTTTTCTCTCCCTTTTCCTTAAAATCATAGGTTTAGTAGTGATTTAAAGTGGTACATCAAGGGAGCTATCCCTATCTAGAGATTCACCTCATTATCAATCTACCCATTCTTAGGCTACCCACATCTTAGATGTGTTTTAATTATTCCACTTAGATTAGGATAGATGAGACATCTTTCCAAGGGGTGTAAATATAAGTGATAACAATTATCTTAAATCCATAACTCAAAATTGAAAGCATACATTGGTGACCATAGTGGGAGCCCTACTTTAAACTAACCCTTGTGTGTATTAGATGTGTGAAATAAGATATTATGATTGGTTAGAAGTATATTAGGCTTAAAAATATTTAAATTTTTACATCCCATGTGAATTGTGGTATTGTAATTAAATTACAAGTTTGAATAGGTGGTATTGCATATCGTAACTATGGTTTTGCCTAACCACACTTACTAAAGGCTAACCAAAGAACATTTTTTTGGCATATTTTTGACCTCTTGAAAAATTCTCTCTTTAAAATAGTGAGTTTGATTCCTAGTTATGATTTAGCAACCAAAAATTATAGTTTAGATCTTGATAGAAGTTCACTAACTAAATCTATGTTTTTGATATATGACTATCTTGTTGATTTTGTTTGGTTGTTACCTAATTGAAATGGAGGATAAATTATGATTAAACCAATTAATTACCCCTAAGATAACTCCTTGAAAATACTCTATAATATCTCTTTTCCATAGTCACAATTTTGAATCGTAGATGTGGGCTTAAAGATTACAGAGGCAATTTTGTAAACATTTAGATAATAGTTGATACCACTTTGGAATCTAGCCTCTTTTCATAAGAATTTAGTTCTCTATATATTTTTGGTCTTTTATTGTCATAATAAAACTCAAATATATATTTGTACATTTTGTAAATTTTAATCTATACAAAATTGCTTCTCAATAAAAGCAATCTTGATCATCATAGGTATTTTTAAATCTAAACAATCAATTTTGAATATACTTTAATACTAAGTGTTTTTATTCATATTTAATAACTTATCCTTTCCCAATATTTTTGTTTAGTTTTCAGATTTGTAAATAAAATAAATATTTTAAAACAACATTTATCTTACACATTTAACATATATCTATTTTAATTTTATAGGAAGCAAACCACCTCTCAAAAGAGGTGATATTAATATCCAACAATGGTTTTGAAGATCCATTGGTGGTATTTATCTATGGCATTTTTTATCTAATAAGATAAATGTTAATGCCTCACCGACTTATCTCTTTTTAGGATCAAGGCTTTATCTATAATTTTAATTTTGAATTTATCTATTTTTATTAGTTTGTGTCTTTATCCCACATATTTAAATAAACTTTTTGTTTTCCTATTTATCACCTTCCATTTATATTTTTTATGGGAAACGTGACATGTAATTCATACACATGAAATTTACATAGTCTTAAGGAGATTACAACTGTGAATTTCACCTCCATGCACAAATCCACACTCTATCTTCTGATAGAGTATACATATTAGGGACAACTATCATTAGGCCAAGTGGTTGACCCCATATAAGATTTTTGTGAAGGGGAAGAGTTAATTATCTAAACCAAGCATTAGAAAACACCCTATATAGAGTTTATCCCCACATACCTTATGTATATTAGGGACACCCATAGAGATCATGTATAGCCTATAATAGGACCTTCAACCATAACGAGTTACTTTCTATCAAAGTTAGTATCAGCTCCCAAGTGACCATCATGTGTAGATGGGATTAAGAGGATTTGATAAATTTTGAAATAGATCATCAGACTAAAACCTCAATCATGAAGTTGTTAGATGATGTAGTCAGCAGGATCCATACCTATGGGTTTACTAATCTTAGGATTATGGTCTTATTTATTTGGTGTGTGTTATGTTATATGAGTGTTGTTTGTGAGATAATTCATAATTTAACCCCAACTTATACATGGGTTTCTAGGCTTTATTTATCATCATCTTGTATATCATTATTATCTTGTAAATTCTATCCATATCCCTACTTTGTACATTATTATTCTTCTTATACAACATTGGCTACTCACCTATCATCATGTCTTGTACATCCTTATCCTATACATCTTATCTCAAACATAGTATAATATAGTTTTTACCATCCTCATCTAGTCTTACCTCATCTCAACAAATCCCATATTATCTTATCTTGAATTTTTTTCTTATAATACATTCAGTTGGATTTTAGGTCACACATTTTTCCAAACCATATTCACCATATCCCTAGTAATTATTGGATTACCACACTTATATATTGGTCATGATCTCAATCCTATCATCCTTGATCCCTCCATCTACCCTTCATCACATAATATTATATCCATCCCATATTTGAGCAAATTGGTCTAAGACTTGAGCTATTCCTTTTATCATACTTACATATCATCATATCACTTTAGTTCACCATCATTTTCCTATCGCCCATCACATTGTTAGATGTCACAATTAGTTAATACCTTATTAACAAGCTATCACTTTGTCCATTGCAATATAGCATCCAATAATCACCAATCTAGTCATCTCTAATCTAGTCATATTGCCTATTTATAACTAACACCCATCCAATCATCATCTTGCTCATTTAAATCCAGACACTCTTTATGCATACTAAAAAGTCATCTATTAGCAACATCACCTCATCAACATCCTTTTCAGAGTCAACATCAAAGTGGTCATCTACATCAGGATCATATCTAATATCAACATATGAATTGGGATCTACTTCAGAAGCATAATCCTTTTAAAATAATGAAATTCATGATGACACCTATCTCTTTGAGGATGTCTATAATTTGACTATTGATTAGTAATAAAGCATAATTATTGGGTTATCTTAGGATGATGAAATCATAACACAATTATTGGATGTTTTAATAGTCGAAGGTCATCAATATGGATATGAATTAACTTTAGATGTTAGTTATACAAAGAGTCTTAGTGATCCTTTTGATATTCTAAATGTTAGTTTTGTTGTTGAGTGTTATCATTTATGTCAATATCAATGTTATTGATGTGACAAGGAAGTCTTGTAACAAGAGAGAATTTTAAAGAAAACTAATGTTTCCTCTATTGGTTGATATCAAGGATTATATTAGAGAGATAATTTGAATTAAACCTAATAATTATTATATTGGTTGATTTAAAGGTTTTTGTAGTGGTGTGAGAGTGTTATCTGATGATTGTTCTTGTTTGATAACATTGAGGTAAGCATGTTTGCCTACTAGTTCTTGAGTACAAGGTATCTTGAGAAGCCTAGTCTAGACCTTATGAGAAGGTGTGCATAGTGATGTTTGGTGAATTAAGTAAGCACAAGATTATGAGAGGTTATTTTTCATTATGTGATCATGTAAGTGAAGTTTAGACACTATTAGAAGTGTGTTAAGGTCTGTTTTCAAGTTTCAAGTACTTAAGAAGCCTTGTCATAGCACTAGTCATTGCATGAAGAGACCTTGTGAGAAAGTATGAGTTTGATGGATTGGTGAGATGATCTCACATAGGAATGAATAGTTGTATGAGGTTGTTTTATCATTCATGTGAGGCATTGGAACACTCATGAGAGTCTTAGGGTAATACCTAGAGATCATGTCTATAGCTAGATCACTTCTAGACCTTGTCTAGGCTAATAAGGCATCCTAATCTCTTGTCAAGGCATATTAAGGATGTATGATAGTGTTTAATCATGAGATATGTTTATTATGTGAGTGAGGTGGAGAGAACATGTAAACAAACTTAAAGGTTAGTTTCAACGCCTAATGTGATTTGTAGCTCAAGATCTAAGCAAGTAGAGAGAGAGAGAGAGAGAGAGAGAGGGGGGGGGTCATGATCATATTTCAAGGTTATTGAGATCATTTAAGAATTTTCAAAGGTGAGGTATGTTTTTTCAAGTGTTTTCATGAATTTTTAGGTCATGGTTTGAAATAAAAGGAATGAAAAGTGGTTTTGAGGTCTACCAAGTGCATAGAATGAAGGCATGTAAACCTGATAAGGACTTTCAGGTTTTCATTGACATGTGTAACCTATACATGAGAAACTAAGATATTAAAAAGATATGGGGAAGGCTCATATATAATTATTATAGGTATTAGTTTTGGATTTAAGGGGAAATACTTTATGGAGAATAATTAACACTAAACCTTTTGTTAAACCTCTTTAAAACCCTAACAATGACCTAATGTGAAATATCTTATTCAAGATATGTTATAATGGTATAAAATGAATAGAGAATATATTTTAAGTTTTATTTAAATTTACCAGGAACCTATAGGTGTAATTAAGTTTTCAAGTGTGTGAGTAGACCCTATAGAAAAGTGCACATTTATCAGAGATTTGTTGTAGCAGTAAGAGTTGACCAAGTAAAGAAAAGAAAATAGATGGAAGATGAAAATTTAAACTCATGTTTCATGTAAATGAATGTTTTTTAACAATTCAAACCCTTAAGTGTGCTAAACTAGTCATCCATGTTAGCCAATTGGTAACAAGCCTAATGGTGGTAATAATGAAAAACCTAAGAAATAATGAGAAGATGATTAGGGATGTGTTATCATGAAATAGTGATGAAACAAATTTAATGGAGATATATTTAAAGTAATTTTAATACATGTTCATTTTTGGTATAATTTTTTGAGGTCAATGGTTATAGTGAAAACATTTCACACAAGTTGACCTATCTAGTTTAGATGAGACATTGAGATATAAGGTTATGAGATTGGTCTATAAGACCAATATTGACATTTGACCATATTATATTTTTATAAAATAATGGTATAATGATATCATATAATCATTTACATGAATCATAATTCATTTAATATTTATACATAGGTGTTGAAGGTCTAAGTCACCATGACTGTTCTTTAGGGTAAACTAGTAGTTCTAGGTGAGTGAGTTATAGGAGTGTTTTTAGGCTCTATTACCTATGTGATGAATTAAAATGCATATGGTGATGTTATTTGACTTTATTTTCATTTTCATTCTTTATTAAATCTTGGGAGTTATTTAAATTGGTTGAAATGTTAAATCAATATGGCTTGTCTAGTTTTAGTTTGACTACATGTAATAAGGTCAAAAGATTGGTCTGCAAGACTGATATTTTACATTAGACCTTATGATTATTTTATTAAATATTTTAATATAGATTAAAAATGATATTTTAAAAGTATCATTGGTCATGGTAAGTGTCCTTTTAGGTGTCTAATATCAATATGTTCATGACTAGGTTTTGGAGTGTTCTGATAGTTTTGAGTGTGATATTTGTAGAGAAGTGTTTTAGTCCTTTTGCCCTAAGTTTTGAAGTCTAAATAAAATGGTTATTATATTAATTAAAATTTTTTTATATCAATAAAACTTATTTCCATGTTTTTTAGCTAATTTGTGTTCTATCTTCATAAGTTCAAGATAGACTTTTGTGTGTGTGAAGGCCTTATGTAAACAATAGTAATGGTGTGCTTCAAGTGGTGGTTGGCACTAAAACGTGCCATAGACATAATATGACCTTATTAGGGGTATATTTTATTATTATATGATATGTTCCTACTGTAGGTGAAGTTCAAAACTGTTTCAAGGAGATCAAAGGGTAATGTGTGATAATGAAGGCTTAATTGAATTAGGGCTCCTTAAGGCCTAAAAGAGGATTTGGTATTTTATGTCATGGATGACATATTTTAATTATTTTTTAGTGTTTTAAACATTTAATAAGACATATTTAAATGTTATTACAATTATGAAAATTTGTATGGCATACCAAGAAGGCTATGAGCAAGAAACTTGTATAAATACAAGGTAGTTTTAAGCTTATTGAGGTAAGAAGAGTGTATGTGAATGATATAACATATTTTGAGAAGAAGGAGGCTTTATAAACCATAATATGAGTGTATAATATCAGTAATAAATATATTATAGTGTTTTTTCATATGAATATAAAGGTCACATGAGCTAATCTATCTTGATTAGACCTAGTTGAGCAAAGAAGCCTAGAAGGTAGTTTGAGAGGGATAAAAAATGATAAGAGCTAGAGAAGGTGATCATAATTTGTTGCATGAGAAACAAAATGTTCAAAATGTGATCAAAGAAATCAAGTGGCTGACTTGGTGCTGATTCATTTATGGGTTTGGTAGCTTTTTAAAAGTTAGTACTTGTTAAATCCTAGCTAAGTTGGTGCTTAGCAAGTTAGAATTGGTGCTCCATCTGGAGTTGGTGTTTCAATTAATTATGATATTTTAAATTATAAGATAGTATTACATTTGAATTTATCAATTTATTCTATTTCCCTTGATGGGTTACCATATATATGATGTGTTTTTTGGTGTAATCTTGTTTTATGTTTGTAAGATTGATTGCTTATGCATTGGTTGATCTATATTTTATGTGATGGTTCATGAATGTTGAGGAAATAAAAATAAATTTATAAGACACTGATTCACCCACACTATTAATTATTGTTCTTCCAAAATTTGGTATTATATTATATCCTTTGAATTAGGCCTAATAGACTAAAAGAGATTTTAGAAGCAAGGATGGCTAGTCAACAATCTCAAGGTGGTTTTTCTACTAGTAAGGATACACTATTTAATGGGACTAATTATTATTTTTAAAGCATAAAAATGAGGAAACATATAATTTCAATGGTCCATGACATATGGTAGTAATTTTTGGATGGATACACTCCACCTCTTACACCACCAACTAATGCAGTAGGAAAGAAGGAAAGTAAAAGCAATTCTAAGGCAATGAATGCCATTATATGTGGTCTATCAGAGGCAAAGTTTATGAAGGTGATGCACTGTGAGTTAGCCAAGGTGATATGGGATAAATTTAATACTATATATGAAAGAGACACTAAGGGCAAGAGGTCCAAGTTGTAGACCCAATAGACATAGTTTTAAATTCAAAAGATGAAAGCATTATATCTTACTTATTGAAGGTTGATGAAGTTGTCTATGTCATTAGAGGATTAGCATAAGAAGTGAAATAGTCTATATTTATTCAAAAGGTATTGAGATCACTAACTCATAATTTTGATTCTAAGGTGTCTTTAGTAGAATAGATACAAGATTTGGACAAACTAGAAATGGATGGTATTCATGGCATCTTGACTACCTATGAGATGATAAAAAATAAAGAAATACCTTATAATAAGGAAGCAACATTCAAAGCTAAGAAAAAGTCAAAAGCCAAGAAGTTCAAGGATGAGCTATGTTCACATTTTGATGATGATGAACTAATACCCATTTTTGATAGGAAATTGAGGCTTGGATATGGTTTGTACAAGAGTAAGTTGCCTTTTAAATGTTTCAACTATGGTAAGATTAGTCACTTTGAATCTAAGTGTCCAAATAGGGATAAATATGAACATGATGAAGATCATAGAGATGATAAGATGGTCTATAAGCCTTAAAAAAACAATAAATATTTAAGAAAGTATGAAGGTAGGAAAGGGTCATTTAAGAATAAGATAAGCTTTTATACTAAAGAGGATAATAACTCATCTGATGTAAGTGACAAAAGCACATCTGAGAGTGATGATGATAGTAATGAACATGAACATGAAAATAATAAAACCTTATTCATGGCTATATAAATAGATAATGAGGGTTTCTCAAAAAGAAAAGACCTTATAGATGATGAATAATTAGATAAAGAAGTGGTTGAAGTGAACCTTGAGGCATAATTTGTGAGTAATCTAGAGGAGTTGAAGTTTAAAAGAAGAATAATCATAAACTAAGATCATTATATAAGGAATATGAAGAGAAAATTGGTTTGTTTAAAGGGATACTAAGTAACCCATGTAAGGATTATGATTAGATCATCAATCATATTGAAACACAAATGGAGACAGTCACTGCTCGATTAAAAGCTAAAGAGGAAGAATACACTAGGTATCAAACTAACATGGAATATTTCAAAGTTGAGTTAGGTCAAGAAACCAAAAATATGAAGACCTATGAGAGGTTTGAAAAGAACACTAAGGATCTAGATGACATCTTGAGTAGTCAAAACTCTACAAGTGATAAAATAGGTCTTAGTTTCAAAGAAGACCAAAAGAAGGAAACTCAAGTCAAGGAGAAAGCTAATGAAGACAAGTTAAACATGAAGAAACTAATCAAATAGCCTAATGATATGAGTTATGATAATTCATTCAATGGTTACTATTTTTCATGTGATAGGTTTGGTCATAAAGAAGGACTCTCTAAAAATCAATATGCATTGGTTTATGAAAGGAATCATCAGTCAAGAGGTGTGAATAATTTTGTTTACAACAATTTTCATAATGTGAGACACATTTAAAGATTACGTCCTAATATATTTAGAAGGGAATAAAATCAAAACAAGAGGTTTGAATCCTGTAGAGTGCAAGAGAGAAGGAAAATGAATGTGTGGAGACCAAAGACAATAAAGGTGAGTCATGATTAGTCTACAAGCTCAAGTGGAATATTTTATATGGTAGAACATACTTCAAATGTGAAATCAAGTTAGGAATGTCCATTATCATCTTATATTGTTAATCACATAGATGGTGAAGAGGTCAGGCCAAAGAGACTAATCAAGACTAAGAGGATCTTGAAGGATATCCAGTTTTGTGAGAGTATGGATATCTAGGAATCTCCTAAGTTTGTGTTGTTTTAGTTCCCTTTGGAAAGGGATGACTCCATTAGGCTTCATGGATACACTATTTAGTTATCATAAATATGATGAATGTTTGGTTTGAGGAGGGAGCTATTCCAATTGTTCATAAGCTTTAAGTGTAATTATTCATAGGCATAGAAAAGTTGGTAAGATCAAGTTATGAAGTCAAAGGGGGAGCTTGGTAGATCTACATTATTTTAAATCTATTTAGATTAGTTGTCAAAGGGGGAGAATGTTTCGCTTGAAAATATGCAATGTGTATGACCCTTTTTCATTAATGTCAAAGGGAGAGAAAGACTAGATTATGGGAGATGAGATGAGAATGATCAGGTTACATTTTGTTTTCCATCAATGACAAAGGGGGAGTTTTTTGTGAAGTGTTATCATTGATTTCATCGATTTGATATGTAATTCTTGTGATAAGATAAAATTTGAAGGCAACCTAATGATTCCTCTATTGATTTATGTCAAGGTTGATGTCAAGGGTCAGGTTAGAGAGAGAATTTGAAGGTAACCTAACAATTACTATGTTGGTTGATGTTAAGGTTTTTGAAATGGTGTGAGAGTGTTGTTTGATGAGTGTTTTTTTTTATAACATTGAGGTAAGCATGTTTGAGTACTAGTTCTTGAGTATAAGCTATCTTGAGAAGATTAGTCTAGACCTTATGAGAAGGTGTGTATAGTGAAGTTTGGTGAAGTAAGTAATCATAAGATTTTTAGAGTTTTTTTCTCTTTGTGTGATCATATAAGTGAAGATTAGACACTTTCATAAGTTTTTTAAGGTTAGTTTTCAAGTTTCAAGTACTTAAGAAGCCTTATTTTGGCACTAGTCATAACATGAAAAGACCTTATGAGAAGGTATGAGTTTGATGGCTTAGTGAGATGAGTGAACACATGAATGAGTGATTATATTAGGTTGTTTGAGCATGAATTTGAATCATTGGAACACTCATGATATTCTTAGGGTAAGCCTATTTGGGTAAGACCTACATATCATGTCTACAACTAGACCACTTTGAGACCTTACCTAGCCTAATGAGGCGTCATGATCTATTATCAAGAAATATGAAAGATGTATGATAGTTTTAAAGCATGATATAGGTTTATTATGTATGTGATTAATGTTTAAAACACATGTAAAGAGGTATAAAGGTTATTTTTAAGGCCTAATGTGATTTACAGGTCAAGGTCTAAGCAAGCAAAGAGAGAGAGAGAGTGTGCGGCCTAATGAGAGGTCATGATAAGATTTCATGGTGATTAAGCTCATATAAGATTTTTTCAGAGTTGAGTTAAGTTTTTTAAAGTGTGTTCATGTATTTTGAGTTCATTTTTAATAATAAAAGGCATAAAAACTGGTTTTGAGGTCTCTCAAGTACACAAAATGAAGTCATGCAAACCTAAGGACTTTTAGGTGTTTATTGGAATATGTAACCTATTCATGGGAACTAGATATATTAAGGAGATATGGTTAAGGGTCATATAAAATTATTATATCCATTGGTTTTGGATTTAATGGGCAATCCTTTATGAATAATCGTTAACACTAAAACCTATGTTAAATGTCTCTAAAACCCTAACAATGACTCGATGTGAAAGATCTTGTTCAAAAGAGCATAGAATGGTATAAAATGTATATAAAATATATTTTATGTTGTATTAAACTCTCCCAGGCACCTATAATTATAATTAAGTTATCCAGTGTGTGAGTAGACCCTACAAGAAAGTGGATATTTATCAAAGATTTGTTGTAGTAATCAGAGCTGAACAAGTCAAGAAAAAAAATAGATGGAGGATGAAGCTTGAGACTCATTTTCATTTCCATGAAGGATTTTAGATAATTTTAGTCCCTTAAGTGTGTTAAATTGGTCATCCAAATTATCTAGTCGCTAACAGGCCTAATGGTGGAAACAGTGAAAAGCCCAGGCAACAATGACAAGATGATTAGGGATGTGTTATCATGAAATAGTAAATGAAATCAAGTGCATGGATTTTTTTTAGGAATTTTAATACATGTTCATTTTTGGTATAATTTTTTGAGGTTAGTGGTTATAGTGAAAAATTTGCTTACAAGTTGACCTATCTAGTTTAGATGAGATAGTGAGATATAAGGTTATGAGTCGGTCTTCAAGACCAATATTGTCATTTTAACATGTTATATTTCTACCCAAAAATGGTATAATTATCTCATAGGATAATATACATGAATAAAAATTTATTTAATATTTATACATAGGTTTTTATGGTCTAAGTAACCATGTTTGTGCTTTAAGGTAAACTGGCAATTCTGGGTGAGTGAGTGCATGATTTTTTTTTAGGACATATTATCTATGTGATGAAGTATATTGCATATGGTGATGTTATTTTTGAATTAAAATTCATTTTTAAATATTTGAATTCAGTGAAAGTGGTTGAAATGTTGAATCCAATATGGCTTGTTTGGTTCTGGTTTGACTGCATGTAGTAAGGTCAAAATACTAGTCTACAAGACCAATATTTGATATTATACCTTATGATTATTATATTTTATAGTGGTAAAAATATTTAAAAATATATTTTATAAGTATTATTGGTCATGCGAAGTGTTTTTTTAGGTGTTGAAGATCAAGTTCATGACTAGGTTTTGGAGTCTTATGGTAGTTCTGAGTGGCCTATTTGCAGAGAAGTGTTTGAGTCATTTTTACCTAAGTTTTGAGGTTTAAATAACATGATAATATTTTTAATTTCATTAATTTTGTATTCATGATATTTATTTCCATGTTTGTTTATATAATTTTCATTTAATCTTCAAAAGTTCAAGACAAACTTTCTATGTGTGTGAAGACTAAATGTAAATAGTATTAATGGTGTGCTTCAAGTGGTGGTTAGAGTTAATAAGTGTCATGGAAATAATAGGAGATTATTAGGGGTATATTTTATTATTATATGATATTTTCCTTCCATGCGTGAAGTTCAAAAGTGTTCCAAGGATATAAAAGGGTAACATGTGCTAATGAAGGCCTAATTGAGTTAGGTCTCCTTAAGGCTTAAAAGAGGATTTGGTCTTTTATGTCATGGAAAACCTATTATAGTGATTTATTAATGTTAAAAAAAATTTATAATACATATTTAAAGGGTAATACAAGTGTGAAAATATGTATGATTGACCAAGAAAGATATGATCAAGAGATTTGTATAACTACAAGGCATTTTTAGGCCTATTGAGGTAAGAGGAGTGTATGTAAATGATATAAAACATTGTGATAAGGATATATTATAGAAAATAATAGGAATTTATAGGATAAATAATGAATATATGATAGTGTTTTTGTAGATTAATATAAAGTTCACATAACCTAATCTATCTTTAAAAGATCTAGTTAAGCAAAGAAGCCTAGAAGGCAGTTTGAGAGGGATAAAATAGTGAGAAGAGATAGATAAGGTGATCATCATCTATTGTATGAGAAACATGAAATTATAAAGGGGATCAAATAAATCTTGTGAATTATTTGGTGTTGAGTCATATATGGGATTGGTTCCTTGTAATTTGGTGCTTTCTAAAGCCTAGCTAAGTTGGTGCTTAGCTAGTTAGGTTTGGTGCTTCATGTGGAGTTGGTGCTTCACTAAATTATGATCTTTGGACTTATAGGAATATATTCCATTTATAGGGATAAATGGGTTTTAATCCCATTGAGTTTTTCCCACATATATGATGTGTTATCTTGTGTAATCTTGTTTTGTGTTTATATGATTAATTACTTATGCATTGGTTGGTATATATATGTTGATGTGATGGTTAATGAATGATAAGGATGAATTAAAAATAAAGTTTTAAGACACTAATTCACCCCACCCATATCAGTTATTATTATTCCAATAACTTTATCTAATGTTGAGGATGGTTCTCCTAGTATCCTATATGAGGACTATGTTGCACTTATCCTCTTAATCCACCCCTTTCACCACACATCCCTAATCATATACCAAATCTTAATAATACCTCCATCCTAATCCCTGAATGGGATAAATAGGAACAAGCATCATTGTATTTCCCTCATCATGTAATATCATGCACAAAGTCAACAAGGATCCAAGATAATAATATATTAATCAAGCTAAATAATCAAGTTAGTTGTGATCCAAAAATAATCAATCAAAGTCAAGAAGATATTCGTTATTAGCCAAGTCAAAAAGTATCATCCCCTAGAATAAATTTCCTTGAGGTGATATAGGACCATCATAATTTAAATAATCATCATATATCAAGTCAAGTTCAAAATTCCTCTTGTGAATCCTAGCTACAGGCACTAGGGGAAATCAAAATTAAATTCAAATATAATCAAGTCAAAAACCTTTCAAAATTAATGTGGCAGATCATCCTCCTAATATTTGGATAAAATAGTGAATAAGTCATAAGGTCTTGGATCCCTTAACCTCAATTAACATATGGCATAAAAAATGTCCCCTCTACCATATCAAATGGTGTATGCTATTTTTGGACCCCATTTGTGATCTCCTCCCAGTCACACCATTCATCATCATTTAACTCATCCACATCCCCTACCTCTATATCAATACCATCCAATTCCATCCCTACCACACATCACCTTCTTGGGAAACATCGTATCTCATAGGGCTTAGAAATACATGGGTGAGTAAGTGAACATTGACTGAGGTGATTCAAGTTGTTTCAAGTATGTTCATGTAGTTTTAAGACATGGTTTGCAAGAAAAAGGATTGAAAAGTATATCAATATTTATCGAGTCTACAGAATGAAGAGATGTCTACCCAAGAAGAATTTATTAGTGATTTTTGGCATGAGAAAAAGCTACATGGGAAGCTAATATTTTAATGGTAAATGAGGAAGGGTTATATCTCAAAGTTCCAAGCATTTATTTATGGAAAGAGGATCTAAGTTATATGACTAATTGTTAAGATTGGAACTTAGTCTAAACCCTCATAAAACACTAACTAAGACCCAATGTTTAAGATATTATTAAAAATATATTAGAATAGTTTGATATTTATAAAAACATGTTTGGAGTTTTAAGTTAACTCTCCCAAGTATCTCTAAGTGTGATTGGTTTCTCAGAAGATTGAGAAGAACCTATAAATAAGTGATTGTATTTTAAAGATTTACTATACCAAAAAACATTGATTGAGTCAATAGTGAAAAGTGGATGAATATCAAAGTGTGAGACTTATAATTAATGTTTATTAAGGTTTATGGATAGGTTCTATATCTCATAGGTGTGAAAATTTGCTGATCAATTTGGCCAATCAGTGAACAAACTTAGTGGTGTAGACTTTGTGAAAATCAGGTAAAAGTGAGAAGATGCTTCATGATGTATTTTCATGAAGGAGTGATGCATTGAAACACATGATGATATTTTTTGGGTCTTGAATATTATATCCATTCTTTTCAAAATCTTGGAATTATGTGTAAGATGTTGAATCATTAAAGCCAAAATGGCTTATCTAATTGAGTAAAGTCTGTAAAAGAGAAGGTCAAAAGATTGATCTATAAGACCAATAGTTCTCATTAGATATCTTGGTATGATTGATTAATGTTATATTGAGGATGGTTTAAGATCCTATTCATGTATTTAAATTCCTTAAATTTATTTAATTATGTGATATATTTCCATGTTTCTTTGATTGTGTTTTGGAGTCAGTTGGAAGTTTAGATCGAACATCTTATAGAGGAGTGTTTAACCCTATTTATCATGTGTTGAATCATTAGATGAAGTTGGTGATGGCCCCAAGCTCATGAGGTTTTTGTATATGTATTTTGTTTCCATGGTTTTTTGGAAAAATTTAGTATTTACCTCAATTGTTCAAGGAAGAGTTTATGTATTTACACAATAATTTTATAAGCAATGATACGAGTACGGGTTCAAGTGGTATTTAAACCTAAAAGGTGTTAAAGACTTGAATTAAAGTTGGCTAAGGGATATTGGAGTAGCTTATGTTTCATTCCTACCATGTGAGGTATTTAGATAATCTTGAAGAAGGATCAAAGTGTAACATGTTGTTGAGAATATCTATTAGGTCTCCATAAAACTAAAAAGAGGAGTAAGGTCTAATTCATGTATGACTAACCTATTATAAGTGATTGATTCATGAATAAGGCATGCTATTTTTAATATGATAATACCTATTCATTTCCAAAACAAATGAATTGAATGTGTATCTAACTTAAAATGGGATGATCAAATGACTTGTATAAAGGCAAAGAAACTAGGCCTATTTAAGTATGCTTAGTGGAAGCAGTGAGGGGATTTAAAAAATGTGCTCAGAGCAAGAGTGGAATAGGATAAATGGATGATTTAGATCATTTAATAGAAAAATAAGGTCATTAAAACCTATATATATGTCATGTATATCTAATAGAGGTTCTGCAAGAGAGGATCAAGGTTAGAAGACCTAATCAATCTAAGAAGAGGGCTCAAGATCAGTTTGAGAGGGACTGAAGAAGAGAAAAGAGCTAGAAGAGATATCATCATATATTGTAGAATCAATAAGAGTTTCTAAAGGTGATCAAATAATTAGGTGGTTGAGTTGGTGTTGAGTCATCTAGGGGGTTTGTAGCCTCCTTGGAAGTTAGAGTTTGTTAAATCCAAGAGGGTGCTTGGTAAATTATGGGCTAGTGCTCCTTGTTGAGTTGGTGCTTAGCTAAATATTGTCAATTTACTGCTTGATAGATTAAGGTTGGTTTTCTAAGTTGAGTGTGTTCTCAACTAAAGATTTATGTTTATCTTATAGGACTGTAGTCTATTTTCTTCATCAATGGGTTTTCTACCCCAATAGGTTTTCCCACACATATGTTGTGTTTATGTGTTTCATGCTCTTATTTTTTGGTGTTCATGATTGTTGAGATATAAATGCATGTTAATATGGTTCATACATAGTTAAGTGGAATTGAATGAAATTTTTTGAAGACTGATTAACACCCCTCTTTTAGTCATATTGTTTCTAATAATTGGTATTAGAGCAAGGTCCCATGTGTAGACCTAACATAGGATTGTGATAATAAAAGTGTTTTCTATGATTAAAAATAGGATATATCCATAGTCACTAAAAAATCTTATGAATGTTGTTCAAAAGAGAAGAATCATATGAAATAATACACCCAACTTAGAATGCAAGAAAAGACTTTAGAGGCATAAGTTGAGCAATATTCAATCAAGATAAGTACTTATCAGAAGTATGAGGAGATTATAGGAAATCTTAAAACTTTTTTGGATAATCAAATATCCTTTTATGATACGATAGGTCTTAGATCTAGAGAAGAACAAAAGGAGTTCAAGAATAGTCAGTTTTTGAAAGACATTGATTAGTCAAGGAGTGATGAAGCTAGTAGAATCAAGACCTATGTAAAAGTAGTCAAGGTTTAAGTAAATCATCAATAAGCCAAGAAGGGTCTTGCTCCATCAAAGGATATCGAAGGTAGTGGTGGATCATCTTATGATCATCAAAAAATAAATAAGGATAAACAATCATAGTATATGGATTCCTTCATTGGTTATTGTTTCTCTTGTGGAAAATTTGGACATAAAGCTATTAACTGAAGATGAAGTAGAATCTTGTGTTATAACTATAACCAAATAAGACACATTGTAAAATAATATGATACAAGATCTATAGGGAAAACTAGTCATGTTGAGAAGATCTGGAGTCATGACACTAAAGAATGGATCAAGAAAACATACCCTATGGATAAATTAAAAAGGAATCAAGATGCTAGAGGAGAATAATCTATGATAGCTCTAACTAATTTTCATACTCGAAATGAAGATCTAAAGTGGTACATATAAAGTGTCTTCTAAAGTCACATGATAATAGATAAAGGAAAATTCATCACTTTGAAGAGGAATGTCATTTCTTTAGTAAGGTTTGGAGATAACACATCTACTAATATAATTGGAAAATTTGTTTTAATCTTGGATAATGGGAAGACCAAGACATAAAATGTTTTATATGGGGATGGACTAAAACACAACTTATTGAGTTTAATTAAAATGTGCACTCAAGGACATACCCTAACATTTCATGACAAAGGTTATGAGACAATGATAGCAAAATTAGGAAGATTGCTTTCCAAAGCCAAAAGGATTGAGAAAAATAGTTATGTACTAAATGAGATCACAAAAGAGAAGTGATTCATGAGAAAGATAGATGAAAGTTGGATATGTAATAAGAGGTCAGCTCATATAATCTTTGAAAACCTAGTCAAGATCATCTTTAAGGGATCTTTGAAGAATATGCCCAAAATTTATAAACCTGTAGATGCTCTTTTCAAGGCATGTCAACGTGGTAAGTAGAATATGAGGAGATTCAATTCAAAAGAATATTCTAATACTAAACCTTTAGATCTAATCCACACTAATCTCTATGGGCCTATGAGAATTCAAATCATTTAAGGAGATAGCTACTTCATGTGACTCATTGATTATTACACAAAAATGTCTTGGGTTGATTTTCTAAAAGAGAAACCATAAACTTTAGAAAAGTTCAAAATATTTAAGTCCTTTGTTGAGAATGAGAAAAATGGGAAAATTAGATTATTAATAACTGATAGAGGTGGACAGTTTGGTCCAATGAGTTTGATGAATTCTAAGAGGGTCATGGGATAAGAAGACATTTTTTAGTTGCTAGGACCCCTCAACAGAATGGGGTAGTAGAAAGGAAGAATATAATAGTTCAAGAAATGGATAAAAATATTTTGCATGAATATATGTTATCTGATGGATATTTGAGAGAGGTAGTTATAACTATTTTTTTCATTTTAAATAAAGGACAAATAAGAATAAATGTTAACAAGACTCATTATGAGCTATGGAAGGGTAGACTTGCAAATATATAACACTTTAGATTTTTTGGGATCAAATGTTTCATCAAAAGAGATGATGAAACTTGGGTAAATTTGATTCTATATCTACTCAAGGCATATTATTAGGTTAATCATCAATGAGATCAACATAAAAATGTTAAAACAAAATACTAAAAAATATAGTCAAAAGTATAAATGTAAAGATTGATGAAACAAGAAAATCTCACTCACAGTCAAAGAATGCTTCAAAAAATATGGACCTCAAAAATGTTGAGGAGACTGTAGATGTTGATGTGGAGGAAGAAGAAGTTGAGGAAACATGGGACTCAAAAGGACCATCAAGACAAATTCAAAAAGATCATCTTTAATCTCAAATCATTGGTAAAAAGAATGTAAGTATGAAAACAAGGAGAAGATTAGTGAGTAATCTAAATCAAGATAATGTTGCTTTTTGTCTAAAATTAAACCTAAAAACCTTATAGAAGCAAGCAAACACATATTTTTGTTAAATTATATGAATGAGCCTTCAGATCAAATGGATAAAAATTAAACTTGGAAACTAGTTAATAGACTTAAAGATAAAAACATCATTGGCAAAAAATGGATGTTTAGAAATAATTTGAATGAAAATGGAGAAGTCACTAGAAACAAGGCTAGATTGGTATTCAAGGGATATACACAATTTGAAGGGGTAAAATTTGAGGAGACCTTTTCATTATTAGATATATTGGAGGCAATTAGATTATTTTTAGCCTATACAGGATTCAAAGGATTCAATGTATATCATATGGATGTCAAATATACCTTTCTAAATGGAAATCTAGAAGAAGTATACACTGAGAAACCTAAAGGGTTCTCTCTAACTGATAACAAGGATTATGTTTTTAGATAGAAAAAATATCTCTATTGTCTAAATCAAGGTCCTGGATCTTGGTATGCTAGGCTTGATAAGTATCTACTAGATCAAAGATTCAAAAGAGGAGTTATATATATATATATATATATATATATATATATATATATATATATATATATATATATATATATATATATATATCAAGACAGAAAATGATCATCAACTGATTGTATTTATTTATGTGGTTGACATCATCTTTAATAGAAATGATGAAAACATGATAAAGGCTTTTATAGAAATAATGAAGAAATAATTTGAGATGTCTGTGCTAGGATAATTGTCATTTTTTCTTGGGTTGTGGATCACTCAATCTTTAAAATGTATTTTTATCTCTCAAACCACGTACATAGGAAAAATGTTGAAAATGTTTGAGATGGAAGAATGCAAGGTAGTTAATACACCTATATCCATAGGATGTAAATTGAGAAAATTAGATGAGTCTTAAAAAGTCAATCAAACATCATATATGTCAATGATTGGAAGTTTGTTGTATACTATTGCTTCCAGACCTAACATCATTCAAGTAGTAGGTCTTGTGGGAAAAATTTCAAGCAAAGCCAAAGGAGAATCATAAAAAAATAGTCAAAAGGATACTTAGGTATCTACAGGGAACTATACAGTATGGATTATGGTATCCAAAAGGCAAAGAGTTCAACTTGATAGCCTACATAGATGCAAATTAGGTAGGAAGTTTAGATGATAGGAAGAGTACTAGTGGAGGAGCTTTCTTCTTAAGAGAATGCCTAATGTAATGAATAAGTAAGAAGAAACCATTAGTAGTTTTGTATAATTGTGAGGTTGAATACATTGTAATATCTTCATGTTTCACACCAGTCTTATGGATGAAATAGATTTTAAAATACTGTAAGGTGGAGTATGATGGACCAATACCCATCTACTGTTATAATACAAGTGCTATAAGTATCTCAAAGAACCTTTTCATACATTCAAGAACCAAAAAAATTCCCATTAGATATAATTTTCTAAGAGATAAATTAAGTGAACAAAGTGTTAAGCTTGAATATGTTTCTACACAAGATCAAATTATAGACATCCTAACCAAACCACTTCTAAAGGCTAATTTTGAACATCTAAGGTAGGAATTGTGTGTGGTTCCTTGTCCTAAAAGTCACTAAGTAAGTCAAGTGATTAGGGGAGATAATAAGGAGGTGATTTAGCTCCAAGATTAAGAAATATGTTTAGAATTTGTGAGGTCAAAGGGGGTGTCATATCAATTTGTCAAAAAGAAGATTTCTAAGGTAGTGCTTTGTCATTAGTGTCAAAGGGGGAGAAAATATCAAAAAGGGAGAAAGAAAAGGCAAGAATCAGGTCTAAGAGATAATTTCCATCAAAAAATTGTTGATATATTTATTTGAGTATTTTTTTCCATCAATGACAAAGGGGGAGATTGTTGAACATTGTCTTTAAGTATTGAGCTTTGATATTTAATGTTAGCATTGATGTCAAAGGTACTAATGAAGATGCATGGTTCTTTCATTTATGTCATTCTAATGTTGTTAATGGAAAATGTTATCTTACAAATGCTTAGTCAAGTAAACCTTTAAGTAGAAAGATGAAATGAGTCGAGATTCAAATAATAAGCAATGTGATTCGAAGTTCTATGTAAATAATTTTGAAGATGCTTTGAATGAACTATGAATATGAGAATGCTATGAATAATAAATGATAGTATTTGAGTATGAAAAATATGTCTGAGGTTGTATCTAAGGTATTGATGACCTTTCAAAGGATTAGAAGGTCAGATCCAAAGATACGTATGCTTTTAAGATTTATGTATACAACTCTAAAGATGTTATAAGTGAGTTGTGAAGATTTGTAAGTAGCTTTGAAGATGTTCTGTTAAATATACAAATAAGAGTAAGTGTATGAGGATACTTTGGCATAGATAAGGGGAATTGGAACATAGGATAGTTCACAGGAGAAGACTACAGAGTGGCTATAAGGTCAGATTCTAGGCTCAATAAGACTTGCAAGTCAAGGATTAAAAATCAAGAAGAGAGATGGTGACTAGATGAGGTAACAAGATCAATTTACATGACATGGGTGAGCAAGTGAACATTGAATAAGGTGAGTCAAGTTGTTTCAATTATGTGCATGAAGTTTTAGGACTTGGTTTGCAAGAAAAAGGCATGAAATGTATTTTAAGATTTCTCAAGTGCATAAAATGAAGAGATGTCCACTTGATAAGGTTTTCTTAGTGGTTGTTGGCAGGAGAAACAACTACATGGGAACTTAAGTTTTTCATGGTATATAAGTAAGTGTTCTAGATTAAATTTTTAATTATTTGTTTTTGGAAAGAGGAGATAAGTTTTATGAATGATCGTTAAAATTAGAAGTTAGTCTAAACCCTCATTAAACCCTAACTATGACTTGATGTTGAAGATCTTGTTCAAAAAGGATAAAAATAGTTTGATATGAACATAAAAGTGATTGGAGGTTAAAATAAACTATCCAAATTATATCTAGGTGTGATTGGTTTCTCAAGAGATTAAGAAGACCATATAGATAAGTGATTATCTTTTAAAGATTTGTTGTAGTAAACAATATTGACCGAGTCAATGATGCAAATTGGATGAAGATCAAAGTGTGATAATTTTAATTGATGTTCATGAAGGTTTATAGATAGGTTATATATCTTATATGTGGTCAAATTTAGTGATTAATTTGGCCAGTCGCGAAACAAACTTAGTGGTTAGACTATGTGAAAATCAGGTAAAATTGAGAAGATGCTTCATGATGTATTTTCATGAAGGAATGATGCATTGAAATTCATGTTGATGTTAATTGGGTCTTGAGTTATCTATCCATGATTTTCATAAGCTTGTAATTTGGTGTTATAGGTTTATTCATTGAATCCAGAATGTCTTATCTAACTGGGTAGATTCTGTAAAAGAGAAGGTTAAAAGATTGGTCTGTAAGACCAATAGTTCTCATTAGATATCTTGATATGATTGATTAAGTTTTATTTGATGATTGTGTAATATCATGTTCATGAAATAAAATTCCTTGAATATATTCAATAATGTGATATATGTTCATGTTTCCTTGATTGTATTTTGGATTCAATTGGCAATTCTGAGTGAACATCTTACAGAGGAGTGTTTGAGCCTGTTTACCCTGAGTTAAAGCATTAGATGAAATTGGTTATGACCTTGAGTACATGATTTCTTTGAATATTTATTTTTACCATATTTTTTTGGAAAAATTTAGTATTTACCTTAGTTTTTCAAAGTTGAGTGTATGTATATGCATAGGCCTTTTATAAGCAGTTATAATAGTAAGGGTTCAAGTGGTAGTTGGACCTAAAATGTGTTAAAGACCTAAAGTGAAGTTGAATAATGGATATTGTAGTATATTATGTTGTGTTCCTATCATGTGAAGTATTTTTATAATCTTGAATAAGGATAAAATAGTATTTTTTTGTTGAGAATATCTATTAGGTCTCCATTAACCTAAAAGAGGAGTAAGGGCTAATTGATGTATGATAGACCTATTTTAAGTGATTGATTCATGAATAAGGCATATTTTTTAATATGATAATACCTATTCATGATTGAAATAAGTGACTTGAATATGTATCCAACCTAATAGGATATGATCAAATGACTTGTATAAAGGCAAGGTAGTTTGGCCTATTTAAGTATGCTTAGGGAAGTACTGAGGGAACACAAACAGTGTGTTAAGAGTGAGAGAAGAACATAATAAGAAATTTTAAAAATAATTTTAAAGTATAATAAGGTCATTTATACCTGCATATATGCCATGAATATCTAATAGAGGTTCTACAAGAGTGGATCTATGTCAAAAGACCCAATCAAGCCAAGAAGTAGGCTAGTTGAGAGAAGAGGGATTAAGATCAGTTTGAGAGGGATTAAATAAGAGTGAAGGGATTAAAGAGAGATCACCATATATTATAGAATAAACAAGAGTTTTTTAAGCTGATCAAAGAATTAGGTGAATGAGTTGGTGTTGAGTCATCTAGGGGGTTGTAGCCTCCTTGTAATTTAGAGCTTGCTAAATCCAAGTGGATGCTTGGTAAATTAGGGGTTGGTTTTCCAAGTTGAGTGGATAATAAATTAAAGAGTATTGTTTGTCTTATAGGAATCTATTCCATTTTCTTCATTAATGGGTTTTCTAACCTAAGATGGTTTCCCACATATATGTTGTGTTCATGTGTTTCATGCTCGTATGTTTTGTTGTTTATGATTGTTGAGATATAAATGCATGTTAGTATGGTTCATACATACTTAAGTGGCATTGAATGAAATGTTTTGAATACTGATTCACCCCCCCTTTCAGTCACGTTTTTTCTAACAAATCAGTATTCTGGTGTGTTGGGATATTACCATGATGAAAAATAATTTTTGGCACCATGGTACAATAATTTGTTGTCCTCATTATACCTCAACACTTGGTAGAAAATCCATCCTTTGTCAATCCCATCCATATCATATCCTTATTTCCATTATTCCTACCCACTATCTCCAATCATATCATCCTGTCTTTTCCATCCTTTCATATAGTCTTGAACTTCATAATGGAATGGAAAATGTCTTGAGAAATGTTCTAGAATCATCTTGGCATGTCCTCCAATGGACACTTATGAAACTGGACATTTGGTTCCCTCACAATGTGGTTGTTGGTCATCCCTTGTCCATTCTTCCTTGGTCCTCATCCCCATATCGACATCACCCTCATTATTTTATCATCTCATATATTATCCCATCCATCCTCATCCTAGTTTCTAAGCTTGATATTCTCTTTCTAGTAACCCCTTTTTTTATAGTTTATATAAATATTATAAAAACCCTAAAAATTATAAAATCCATAAAATAAAAAAACCTCTAAGTTATATTGTCTTATGTATTCCATATCCGAGTTGTTTTGTCCTATGTTTTAAATATCCCAATAATTCTATATAAAGTCTTTGACATCTTATCATCTTGTCATGTTGCCTGATCTCAACATCCTAGTCATCTTTTATTATGTCTTCAATAGCCTTATCCTAATCCTTGTCCCTCATTTACTCCAACTCCATACCATTGTCCAATTATATAACCTTAATCTAAATTCACATCATCACGATCAAATTATTTGAACTCGTCATCTAATCAATCATATCATTGACTCTCATAAAGATAATTACACAAGACATAATGATATTGCATGTAGATACTTATGTGTGTGTAGTTTAATCTCAATTATTTGACTTTTTTGCATGTCTTTTATCATGTGTGTATATATATATATATATGATTATCTTATGTTTATTTTTTTTTCTATGTTTCTTATTAGTCTTTCATCATATATATTATTATTTATTGGGAAATTAATGAATATCATATGATGAAGCTAAAAAAGCTACAATGATGCTTTTAGGTGACCTTGATGATGTAAAGTTTGCCATTTTCCCCTTTTATAATCATGAACTTCAGCACAATGTCCTCTTGGTCATACATATATCATGGTGCATACTGTCTAGTGATATATTAACATTGGATTGCTTAGAAAAATTATGGATTGAAAAATGAATCCACTTTTAATTATCCCTATCCTCTATTTATTTCCTGACATATAATCAATCATCATCTTTTCATCAATTTGATCATCTAGGTCCAATCATATAACCCAACCACATGTCATACATATCTAATAATTACTCCTAATCTTTTATCTTCATATATAAGTCACATATTTTATCAAAAAAATAACATGTCTAATATTGATTATCATCATCCTTATTTAGTCTATCTTATCATTTATTGCTAAGTCAAAACTACATTGGCTTGGGGTATCTTCAGACTCTGTAGGCACCACTTGGCCACTTTTTAGTGCCCAACGATGGCTTGACCACTATTTTCATCTCCCCTCATCTCATGGTCACCTAATCATATCATTTATTATCTCTTATCATCATCATAACTATCATTTGACTTTAGCTTTGAGTTGCACTCATTGTTAATCTTATCAAATCAGTCTTATCTTGGTCTACAACCTTCCCTATAATGTTTCCTTACCTAAGATAGGTAAAAATCTTGTAACCTTTTATATTATCATGTTATGGTTGAGTAACCTTTTGTATTATCATGTTATGGTTGATTCCCCCTTGGGATGTGTTATCAATCATGACACAATTTTTTCCACTCCCTATACATATGTATCTGCTAAGGGCATCATCACTATGTATATCACTACGTCAAGTTCATTTTCTTCATGATCTATCTCAAATCTCACATCCCATCCCCTTATCTATTTGTCACATTTCACTCCTTATTTCCTCTTTCAAGTGGCCATCTATCTCATTCTTGTTTGCATGTCCCCTCGAGGTGGTACCATGTCCACTAACATCATTTACTAACATTCATCCATGAGTGTCTTTATTTTAAAGACCATTACTATCCACTTCATCACATGCAATGTCCTTTTAAAGAGTGCTAAAATGGATACTTTTAAATTTACTAGATTTGTTTATCATCACTAATATTACTATTAGTCAACACTAATTTCACCTATCACGTCTAATCTCATTTATCTCTTCTAATTCCTTTTGAATATCACCCCTTATAGTCGTTTTTATATTATCTCCCTTATTTATTATTCATCACGATAGCCTTATTCCTACCACAAAAATCAATTAATTCACCTAATTTCCTATTATCCACTAACTAATCACATGTATCCATATTATTGGAATTTAAAATTCTAATCCCACCTACCTTTGTCTATCCATAGGATCCCCTACATCCATAGTCTCTAATCACCCATATAATGACCTCCCTAAACCCAAATTAACTCCAAATAATATCTAAAATCCTCTAAATTATAGAGCCTTATCTAACATTATAGAATCCTATAAAACTAGAGGGTTCTAATGAATTTAAAATTCATTTAAAATCTCATCCATCACCCTATAAATAACCAAGCATGGATCTTTGTTAGACCACTGAGAAATCTTGAAATACTTTCTTGTATCCATATACCATCTCTCTATGCCATCATAATCTCACTTCATCCACACTATCCACATCCAATAATTTATTAATCATTTCATGCTCACTTGAAATATTGAAGCCACCATTATCAAGAAATCAATAAGTAATATGAAATCCTTGAAGAATATATTTGAAGATATTGGAGGGAAGGCAAGAGAAGAAATATGATGGTAAGAATACTTATCTATGTTATAATTTCTTATACATTCTCTCCCTTTTGATTTTTTGTAAGGTTTTGGTGAAATTACTATTTATAGTATCTTGAATCTAGAGCTAAAATTCATAAGTATACACAGTACCCACATCAATAAGTTGTTTTGAAACCATATCATGCATTAAGTGAAAACTCTATTATGATTATAATATAATGTCATTATAAAAAATGAGAGATGACTACATCCATGCTTTCTTTAATTCCTTTCCATGTGGGACTCTTTGTGATATTATTTAGTTTGAAATTGATCTTCCTTAATATGTGAAACATTGTTGAAAGACATGAAAATTCACACAACAAAAAAATGTTGGTATATGTCATCATGGGTCTTCCCACTAAAGGGACATCTCACCATGTGTCACTTAGAGTTTCAAAGCACATTATCAAAATTCCCTTCATTTTCTTAACAAAACTACAAGGTATTTGTAGCTCCTAAGTTATATGAAGGGAATCATGGCTCCCTTAAAATATCGCTTAGCTCTCTCTCCCTTACTCTATCAAATATGAATTTTGAGAAATTTTATGCCCTTAGACCTCTTACCTTCTATTGTATAGCATGATGACTCAATAACACCCTGACAACCATCAATAGCTATAGAAAAATTGACAATAGGCTTTTCAAATGGCTGACCTCCTCATTTATACTTATTATGTCTTGGTAACTATCATGTCTAATCAAAAGATGGATAACTATCACTAAGTAGGATTAGGCCCAAATTATAGACCTACTTTGGATATAGCCTTGCCTTTTACGAACCTCAAGCTTTACAATTCTGATAACTATTAGATAAAATCATCATTATTTATATTTTTTCAACTTTATCATTTATGAAGTCATATCAATCACACAACTAGATAAGTCTAGTAGAAATGGATAAGTGTAGGCCCATATTCTATGTAGAAGGATTTGTGCTTTGATTCATCACCTCATACTATAAGTGATTATCTCTATATGCTTCTCTTTGTACCTAGTTCCTGATGACCAACACACTAACTTGTCTTGTTATTTTTGTCATCTGTGAACACCTCTTGAATAACTCTACATACTACGGTGCAAGTTATTTTGTGCTTTATTCTCTGGAACCTAGATTTTCCTTATCACCCACATGCTTACATACTTTCCTTCATACCTCAACTCTATGGTTATGTGGGATTATAGATTCACCTAGAATGATCTTGCATCAAACTCCCTAGGCAATTGTAATGTAATCTTCTACTTACATATGGTATTGAGTGATTAAATCACCTTTTTGGTCAACTATCTTGAGCATGATGCCCCTTCCACCAATTTTTTTGTGTCAATAGTTTTTCTCAACATTTTCTCCTATAAATATCCTCACTTATTTTCTCTTTTTTGCTTATCTCATCTTATCTCTTTTATCCTCTCTTCCTATTCTCCTTCTTCCTCTCATGGGTTTTAACCCACCTGGTCTATCTACCTCCACATAATTTTTTCAAAACTTCTATCCTTATGTGCATCTTATAAGGATTTCTTGTGAACTTCCATCATCCTTTTCTCCTCTTCATTTTTGTGGGTCTAAGCCCACTTATATTTGTCCACCTATGTCAAAAGTTTTTTTTCAACCCTTTTTGTGTGGCTCCTTCTATTCTTCCCTTGTGTGCACTTTCTTCCTTCTCTTCCTCTTCATGGAAAATAATCATACTTACTCTACATTCCTCTTCATGACTTTTCCATGAGATGTTCCTATAGTATTATCATAATATACCTTTCTTCTCTTCCTTTTTCTAATATATTACTTTATGCTCCAAACCTAGACTAACATACCCATTAGTCACCTCTTATTTAGATTTAGGATGATATTGATCCATTCCTTCCTTCAAGTTATCAATGCCTTGCACAAAAAAAAATCACTCTCATATTCAGATAGACGTTGACTATGATCCACCTCTACCTTTTTCCAATAGTTTTTTACTATCAAGGACAATGATTTTTTTGCCTTTTGGGTTAGCTTCAGGCTAAATCCTTATTAGTGTAGGTTTTTATTTTTCCCTATTTATTAATTAGGGAAATTGTATTTCTTGTGCATACATGGAGTTTTCCTACATTTGTGGGATAGGCTAGCTTATGTGGAGGTGTGTGTCATAGATGTGTCATAGGTGTCATAAGAATGTCATAAGTAACTCCCTTGATGGAAGTTACTTCTCTATTCTTAGCACCTTGTCACCACCTTTCATGGAGGAGTTACTGACTATTCTTGGTGTGCCTTGTCCACCTTTTTTGGAGGATTTACTTTCGTACTCTCCTATTTGTAGTCCTCACTTTGGCCATCTCATGTTAATTCAGATTTGGTTTTCTCCATTTTGTCTTGTGAAATTTATCTTCTTGTGTAATTTCAAATTGCTTTAGCATCTATATGGTGTGCACTTGCTTCATCTCATGTGATCATGTCTCCATTGCATTTTCATTATTTAGATTCTAGCAACAACTCTGATATGGTATCAGAGCAAGAATGGTAATTGTGTGTCTGGTTATGCTTTTAGTTTATTTTGAAATCAAGAGGAGTGGAGTTCTCTTTATTTTTTTATTCTAGATCTGGTCTAAAATAAAAAAAATTCTATCAATATCATTTCTTTCCTTCTTACTTTTCTTTCTTAAGTGTATCACTAGCTGAAGAAACTGACAAGGCATACTTAGAAGCTCCGTTAGTAGCCAGAGTACTGATGGGCTCGCTGGCAGTCTTAAGCGTTCCCAAGGGACTGTATTCTAGATTTGCATAGTATTCTAGCATGCAAACCTACTGAGCACTGGAGAGCCTTTTCAGCTTAGCCACGATTGGCCTGCTAAAGGCTTTGTCCATTGGTATGAACAAAGTGAGGCCATGGCCAGTGGCTGGCATCTTAGCAGATTTTGAGAATGCTGGTGGCGGTGATCTGTGGCATGTATATCCTGCAGCGAACCTTGTCAAGCACGTCTGGGTTGGTGGTAGAGGGAACTAGTTTGGTTAGATTAGAGGGTAGGATGAGATTGGAGATCTCCTTAGTGGACTTCAAAAAAATTGGTAATTTGTTGTCCTTGCTGAATGGCGCCTAGTTCAGACTTTGCTCTTAGTTTCCAATGCCTTTTTTGGTGGACCCATTCTCTCTCCTTTTTTTGGTAAATCTAATTTTTAAATTATTCTAATCTAAATCAATAATTTGAATGTTTGATTTAAAATTAAATTTAAAATTAGCATTCAAAAAAAGGGGTAGTTTAAAGTTTTTTTTAAACTTGTATCTTCAACCCACGAAGACGAAGGGTGAGGCCCGGGTTGGTAGGAGGATAATTCCCCCTCACAAAGACATATTTTGGATTCCTCATTCCATGTTGAATCCAATGAGTGGTTGGAAGGCCACTTTCTCTCTCATAACAGACATTTTTTTAATGTTTTAGTGTTTTTTTTGCAAAACCACTAGTTTATGAGAAAATTGTACCTTTATTATCTTGCAAATGGTAGCTCAATTTTGGGTGCTATTTTTTGCAAACGCATTTGTAATTCCATTTTCCATAGTTTAGGCTTGCTATTTTTCAAAAATTCAATAGTTTATAAAGTGATAAAAATTTGGGTCTCCCGAGACGCATTTTCGGTTGAGTCCAATGTCCTGTTTGCTTTAGTCTTGTATAGATTGCTCTAAGACACATTCTTAGCTGAGTTCAATGTATTTTGATCATGCACTTGAATATTTGGGGGGATTCAACATTTTGGGGGGGGGGTGTGATTGCTTTTCACAACTTGCTTTCATTCTCCAATCTGCATAAATTCATAACTTGCAATCAACACAACTTCACCTAAATTCAGCTAAAAATGGATTCTTTTCAATTTAAACCCCTAACACCCTTCAAATATCATGAATAGAAGGTTAAAATGTCAATCATTCTTAGAAGCAAAGGGTTGTATAGGATCACCATGGGTACTGAAGTAGAACCCAACACTGATGCTAAAAAGGTCAAGTGGTACAATCGTAGTGATGAAGCCTATGGATTACTAAGCTTATATGTGTCTCCAAAACTTTTCTTCCATTTAGAATCCTCCAAGACTCCAAAAGACATATGGGACACATTAGAACTCTTATTTGGAAAGCTTGATGAGATGAGAGGTCATGAGCTCGAAAATGAACTCATAAGTCTAAGTCTTAGTAACTTTGACACCCTACAAGACTTCTTCACTAAGTTTAAGGCCTTTAGATTGTAGTTAAAAGAATGTAGGATAGAGAAGAGAGATGATCAACTCATCCTTTCTATTCTCACAAAGTTAGGTCCAAGCTATTCAATTTTTGTTTCCACTTTCCATGCCACAAAAAGTTCCCTTGGCACTACATGGAAAATGCCTTCTTTGGATTCATTCATTGCCAACTTGACTAGGGAGCAAGATAAGCTAATTCAGATGGGTACAATGAAGTATACTCAACCGCAAGCCTTGATAGCTGGAAATGGTAAGGATAAGACTTCAACAAAGGAGAAGAAAGAAAACACCAATCCTGCCAAAAACAACACTGAGTCTTCATCCTCCAATGCTAAACCTAAGAAGGAGAAGGTTAAGTGTGCATATTGTAAAAATACAGGGCATGATGAACACAAATTCATGATGAAACAAATAGATCACCTAACTCATCTTCTAGAGAAGAACAACATAGGTGTTCCTGAGTCCATCAAGCATAATTCATCTACCCAAGATTCTACTAAGGCAAAAGGCAAGGGTAAGGAGAAAGAAAAGGGAAAGGCTCTTGTAGCTACATCAGCTTCTACATCTTCATGGGTCATCGAATCGGGTGCTTCTCACCACATGGACTCTTCACTAGTTGAGTTTTCATCTTTAGAGCCTTGTAGCATGACTTCAATTAGTTTGGGTGATGACACATCAATTTTTGTTGTAGGGAGAGGGTCAGTTGAAATGGAAGGAGGAACATTCAATAATGTTCTAAGTGTTCCTTCTCTTTCAACTAATCTCCTATTAGTGTACCAAATCACTCACATTGGTCAGGGCACAAGAGTTGAGTTTTCACCAGATTTAGTGGCTATTAGGGAGTTGCATAGTGATACTACAATGGCAGTGGGTAGGGCATATCACCAAGCCAAGTTATACACCTTCTCACATTTTACATTAGATTCTTCTCCAACAGCATTGCTAACTCATTCAGATGGAGTTAGCAAATTGTGGCATGAGTAGTTTGGCCACCTTAACTACCGCTACCTTGAGCAACTTTGTAAAAATGACATGGTCATTGGCTTGCCTTGTGCCCAATTCTTAGAAGCACTTTGTGAGGGGTGTTCCCTTGGGAAGCATCCCGAAGAAAAATTTGACAAAGGCAAAGCTTGGAGGGCTTCACAACCTTTGGAGTTAGTCCATAGTGATGTATCAGAACCCTTTCCCAAACCATCTTTCACAAGGGCCAATTACATCCTCACTTTCATTGATGATTTATCTAGGTACACTGGGATATATTTTCTCAAACAAAAGTTTGAAGTGTTTGAATTTTTTTTAAACTTCAAGGCTCTTGTTGAGAAATAGAGTGAGAAATCCATCAAGGTTCTTCGAACTGATAATGGAGGGGAGTATGTCAGCATCAAGTTTGAGTAGTTTTTCACCATAGAGGGGATTGATTTGTAGCGCACAGTCACTTATAGTCCTTCACAAAATGGGGTTGTAAAACACAAGAATAGGTTCTTGAAAGAGATGGATAGCTATATGATTCACTCTAAATCCTTAACACCACAGTACTAGGCTGAAGAAATCAATTGTGCTTGCTACATTCAAAACAGGGTTCCTCACAAAGCTTTGAAAGGGATAACACCCTTTAAAGCTTGGCATAAAAGGAAACCTGATGTTGAGCACCTTAGAGTTTTCAGATCCCCAACCATGGCCCGCATTCTGAAGAAGAAATGCAAAGCTATGGAACATCAGTCTAAGCCTTGTATCTTTGTAGGATATCTAGATGGTATTAAGGGATATCACCTTCTAGATCCTATCACTCATGAGTTGTTCATTGAGAGAAGTGACCACTTTTAGGAGAGTCCTAGAGACTCAACACTTGACACTACTTCTCCCTCATCAGATTTTCTTCATGATGATTCCTCATCAGATTTAGATCAGCCACAGTAGGTTCTTGAGCTAGAGACATCTTCTTCTTCAAGTTCAGATAGTGAGGACAATGAGTCATTTTGGATTCAGATAGGTGCTAACTCCTGACTCGCCCACATCCAGGCCACTTTGGGCTAGAAAGACACTTAAGAGTGTTAGAACTTAGGCAGGAGATCTTACAGATGATAGATGTACTAGGGGGGATTTTTAGAGAGATCAACATGCCTTGTTTCCTTTAGTTTCAGATCCACAAACTTTTTGAGAGGCATCGGGGGTACCTGAGTGGGATAGTGTTATGGAGGAAGAATATTCTTCCTTAATAAAAAATCACACTTGGGATTTGACTTCACTTCCTAAGGGAAAAAAGATGGTTCAATGTAGGTGGATATATCAGACCAAGTTTGCAGCAGATGGGTCAGTTGATAAGTACAATGCACGATTGGTCACCAAGGGTTTCTCACAGGTGGCAGGCATTGACTACTTAGAGACCTTTGCACCCATTGCAAATATGACTTCTATCTGAATCACCTTGGCTATTTCCCTAGCACATGGTTGGGATGTGCACTAGATGGATGTGAAGAGTGCCTTTCTTCATAAAGACCTAGAGGAGGAGATCTACATAGAGCAATCACCAGGATTTGTTCAAGATTTTTCCTTAGTATGCAAACTTAGGAAATCTATCTATGGCCTTAAAGAGGCCCCTCAATCTTGGTATGCCAAGATGGATTCCTTCCTTCTCATAACAGGTTTCACTAGGTGCCATTCTAATTCCAATGTCTACTTCTTGTAGCAGGATGATTTAATCTTGATTTTGGTTCTATATGTTGATGACCTTTTGATCGCCGAGAGTTCTTCATCAGCTATTGAAGCAGTGAAGGCATCTCTCTAGGATAGATTTGACATGATACACTTGGGTTTGTTGCACTACTTCCTTGGCATCGAGATCTCATAGTCAGATTCAAGGATTTCTCTTGCACAGCCTAAGTATGCTCTTGACTTATTGGCTCGATTTCACATGGCTGATTACAAGCCATCTCTAACTCCCTTTCTATCAGGAGTCAAGCTTGAGGCTGATTGTTCTTCACCATTGGTTGATGCCACTCGATATCAACAACTTGTTGGTAGTCTCATCTAATTGACTCACACCAGGCCTGACATATCATATATAGTGGGACTTGTCTCTAGATTCATGCAAGAACCCCATGAGCTACATTGGAAAGCAGCTAAAAGGATCTTGCATTACATATAGGGTTCACATAGATATGGGATTCATTACAGATTTGGCATAGAGGTTAACTTGGTTGGATATACAGATTCAAACTAGGCTAATGATTCATAGACTCATAAGTCCACTTTTGGTTACAATTTCTCTCTAGGTTCAGGTACTGTCTAGGAAGAAGTAGAATGCTATTGCTATATCATCCACAGAGGTAGAGTACATGTGAGTTGTTAATGAAGCTACTGAGGCTATTTAGCTTTAGGGGATTCTTTCTGAGTTTAGCATTCCTATCAGACAGTCCACCATCATTTATTGTGACAACCAGAATACCATCTATATTTGCAAGAATCTAGTTTAGCACCAGTGGACCAAGCACATAGAGATTCACATGCATTTCATTCGAGAGCTTATTCATAGTCAAGTCATTGACTTGATATTTTTCTAGTCTTTATAGTAGGTTGCAGACATCTTCACCAAACCTTTCACTGAGAGCAAGTTCATTCATTTATGAGCTCTTCTTGGGGTGCGGTCTACATTTTTAGTAGCATCATCTTTAGCGGGGCCTTCTAGCCTCTTCTTTTCTTTTATGTCTCTCTTTTGGGAGGGGAGTTTTTTCCTATGGGTTTTCTCATTTTCTCTATCTTATGGGAGATTGCATTTATACATGGGTACCTCATCAGGCCTAGTTGTTGGGACCCATTTTATATTTCCACACTGCCCACCTAAGTTGCGCTTATGGGGGGGTATTAGTTTAGGTTTTTATTTTTTCCTATTTATTAATTAGGGAAATTGTATTTCTTGTGCATACATGGAGTTTTCCTACATTTGTGGGATAGGCTAGCTTATGTGGAGGTGTGTGTCATAGATGTGTCATAGGTGTCATAAGAATGTCATAAGTAACTCCCTTGATGGGAGTTACTTCTCTATTCTTATCACCTTGTCACCACCTTTCATGGAGGAGTTACTAACTATTCTTAGTGTGCCTTGTCCACCTTTTGTGGAGGAGTTAATTTTGTACTCTCCTATTTGTAGTCTTCACTTTAGCCATCTCATGTTAATTCAGATTTGGTTTTCTCCATTTTGTCTTGTGCAATTTATCTTCTTGTGTAATTTCAAATTGATTTATCATCTATGTGGTGTGCACTTGTTTCATCTTGTGTGATCACGACTCCATTGCATTCATATTGTCTGGATTATGGTAACAACTCTGATAATCCTCACCTTCCCAAACATTTGTGTAGGTAACTCCTACTTCTTGCACTCTCTCATGCATGTATCCATACATTTACTCTAGGTAAAATATCTCACTTTATTCTCACCCTCCAACACTTGCATTCTATTGGAAGTTGACTTATGCTTACTTTTCTCCTTTGATGTTGTTTCCTTGTCACAAAAATCTTTAGCTCTATGGGAAAATCGACCTCCCATCATTCATTCTTCTTCACCTTCTTCTTATATCCTATGTTTATGTGTTACTCTCATCCCACATCTTGGGTATCTATGTAATCAATCTATTATTATACAAAAACTAGTATTTATTTGTCCTCTTCTCTACATGCTTTTTATTCTTGGCATGCTTACTTTGTTATAATCTTCACATCTCAAAATAAACTATGATTTGACTCTCTCTTCACCTTATCCTATGAGGATTCAAATTATGTCTCACATAATCCTAACCTTTCACATATTCCTACCAATATACACCTTATACTAGGCATATTCCTCCTTCTAATTCACTATTATTATCACAATGCTCTTGTGAAACACATCCCTTATCAGTTAATGATCCTTTCAACATTATTTCATTCATATATATCCAAAAATGTCTCTAAAAATTTCCTCAAATTATGTGCTCTAATAGCCTTTAATATATTTTCACACAAAACATATCATTTAGGGTATACATCACTTGGCCCATGCATAGACATGCTCCTAATAGCTACCTCAAGTTTGGTGATGTACAACCCTCTACCTTCTCCTAAATAAACTCTTAATTCCTCATTTAGCACATCCTTAGACTTATGATCATGATAGATTACTCATGTTTTGTGCTTTGTTAGCCTTAATTTTCACTCCCTTCCATTCTAAGCACATATTTATTAGTCATTCATGATAAGTAATAACTCTTTTGTGTTATTCTTTGAATTTCTCTTCCTAGGGGTTTTCGTTCAATACCCATCTGTCCCTCATTTTTCCTCCTCCTAATCAATATTATTATAGAATTCAAGTATTTATGGAACTTAATGGTTCCCATTATGTCCCTCATTCTACCATGGTTCCCTTTATTCCCAAAATGAAGAAACTTATCCATTTTAGTCAATCTCTCCTCATTGATTCTTAGCTTCCTCTATTCTCTATGTATACCTTTTCAAATATATCATAGTATTGGACAACTCCTATAATATATATTCCTTGTTATTATTTAATAAATTTTAATCTCCTGTACTACACATTTCTATAGTTTCATCCTCCTATCATACCTTGCATTTTTGTGTATTTCTGAGTTGTCTCTAAGACAAGATATGTTTAGCTACATTTTGACCTCTTTAACTATGTACCTATATAAATGGTACCTTCCTTATGTCACTCATTAGGTCTAGATAATTATATTAATGTGTATACATTTCATTTTAGATCTTTCTATGCTCAGTAACTCTTATTTAGATTCTTAGAAACTCCTCCTTAACACATCTTCCATGTTGTACACAAGAACACATTTGATATTATCCTTTAACTACACCCCTATCTATTATGAATGATTATTTTCTTATTCAAACACATTCTTATATGTTATTATTGTCTCAATGGATTGATATCCAGCTTGACTTTACCCACTGTACTCCACAAAAACTAAGCCTCTTTCTCAACTCCTTCTTAGATGCTCCTTTTGGGAAAATATTGCCTAAATGTCATTATTATTTGGTGCCTACCTCGTGCTACCCTCAAGAATCTTACCAATAATGGCTCCTTGGAATCTACCTAACGGAAGTTACTCTAGAGACTTCCCTTTTGTTTGAGATAGATTTATGGGTACACTACTTGGTATAGTACTGTGAAAACTACCTATCTCCATCTGATCACTATTTCATTGACTCTTCATCTTCTCTTATCATCTAAGTCTCTCTAGACACTTTATGCATTTATCTGCATCCTTATTTTCATGCACCTCACTTCTATAGAGTCTTAAACACTCTCCAATGTAAAATTTCTCTTAGCATACATGACCTATTTCCCTATCTCCTTTGGGCCTTCTTCACTTGATAACCTATATGCATCAACTCTCTAATGATATCCCATGCACATCTAAATAATTGAGGGTTATATTATATATCTATCTCCCTGATCCTCTCCATAATAAATAATTCTATTATATCTTCTTCCCTACATCATTCATGTGCTCTTTATTCTCTACCCATTTTCATTTGATGGGGAAATTTATTAACACCTTATCCCTAATAATTTGATTGTAAGATGATATCATACTATAATTTCCTCAAATTGGTGATAATATGGTTACTCCTTATTAATTCACTTATGTGTTAGATAACATAGATTAATGATTCTACCCACATTATCTCTTTTATTATGCGGTCTAGTTGCTTCTTATTAGTGATTTTGCCTATGATTTTCTCTTTGTTATTTCTCTCTACTACATCTTATTTTTGATTCATTTATAAATTTTATTCTCTTGCACCTAACTACCTCATGGTCAGAGATGGGTTGGTGTATTATCTTCTTATTTTCACATGGAATTCCTCTAATAGGAATTTCTATCTATGGTCAATATTTTAGGAAATACACTATTTCACTTCACCATCATAATCCCATGTAGGTGATCTTGGACTCTTGAAATGCTATCATAAATATATATTATGATCCTATAAAAATTATCCACTCTCAATTGGTTGCCTCACCCTATATAATATACTAGTCTTCATCCTTTAACACTCTCAACTAACCACCTCACCATCAAAAATAGGCTATCCTTCCTTATTGGTTGCCTCACATTTGGCCTCTACTAGTCTTCTGCACAACACTCCAATAGTTTCCTCACATTCAATGATTTTATAGTATTTAATTTATAATAGTATACCTAATGGTTGTCTCCTATTCAGACGTATACCAATCCCTACTTTTCAACACTCTTATCTTCTATTTTTTATTTCATGGTTAGTGGTTTGTTATCCATCTCTATTAGTTGCATCACATTCAACAATTGACCAAAATTCCTCATTCAAAATTCACCACTTATATGTAATTTTTCCCTTGAATTTACTCAAGGTTTTTAAACTTTATCTGATATCACATGATTTAGGTCATGGTGGGTGTTTCTAGTGAAAGGACACCTCACCACATTACACTTAGAGTTACACAATAGATTGTCACGCTTCTTTTCATTATGTTAATTAAAATACAAGATATTTTTGGCTCCTTATCTGTACATAAGGACTCTTGGATCCATTTTAATATATCTTGATCCCTTCTCCCTCAATCTATCAACTCTTCATTTGGACATAGTTTAGGCCATTAGGCCTAATCCATTCTCTATTGTAGCCTCACTTCTCAATAACAAGATAAAAACCAATAACAAACATTTCAATTGGTTGGACTCCTCATTTTATATTTGTTATGTCTTGGTCACTTACATATCTAATCAAGTGATAGATAATTATCACCAAATAAGATTGGAGCCTAAATTGTAGACTGAATATAGATATAGCCTTGCATTTTATGGACATCCAAGATTTATAGTTTTTATACTTGTCTAATCAAATCCACATAATTTATAATTTTCTAGATGTGTCATTTATGAATTCATTTTTATCACAAAACTAGCTGAGAACAGTACAAATGTCTAAGTGTAGGCCCACATGGCTAGTTAAATTCTCAATATGATTTCCTTGGGTTCTATGTATAAGGTTATATGCCTCTCTTTTTTACCCTATGATGTAGGTGATTCCTTCTACATGCTAATCTTTGTGTCCATTACCTTAGAACATCTATGTTGACATATATTATTATTTTTTTCATCTACACATGACTCTCGAGTAACTCTACTCTTTGTGGTGAAATTTATTATGCACCCTATTCTCTAGCACCTTGATTTTAAATTAATTATCACATGTGTGTATTATTTTATTCATGCTTTAAAACCTAGTGGTTTTATGGTATTACTGATTATCCTATGATGTTATTTCATAAAAAATGTGGATAAATGCAAATAAGAACATGAACCCAGGATTTTATACGATGTAAAATAGTTCATGAACCTAGATGCTCTTATGTCAGACACATAGGGTAAATTAAATTGTTCATGAGATCCTTCTCATTAATCCTTAGTAAATACATCAACAATTGTTTTTCCATGTACATAAACATCAGATGCATTCATCTAAGTTGCATCTTCATATATTTATCTTTACAATTCACCAAATACTCTATTTATACTGTACCACTTGTTTTTATACCAATATTTATATCCAATGCAAAGTCAATCTCCTCCTTTTCCTTCTAGGTAATTTGATGGTTTTATTCTACACTTGAATATTATAAACTTGATGCTTCACTAGTTATTTTCGATTAAATTAGGGGTATATATTCATGACATTAAATATTTATGTAATATCCACTCTACCTAGTAGCTAAATCCCATAACAATTTATTAGGTCAAATATTCCAAAAACTCTATGAGGTCTAATATTTATGAAATTTAACTTGTTTTGCTTATTCCTTGGGAAAAAATTGATTATGTGTATGATAAGATCAAATATACAACATCAAAATTATGCTTGCTCTTTTTTTGATCAATATGTTTCTTATAATTCATTCTATTATTTTATAATCTTCTCTTCATATTTATTTTCACATTGTGTATACTTGTTGTTATTAATTTTTTGCTTCAATAATCCTTCTCATATCTATTGTGTTTATCAATTCACACACTCCATGATGACTGAAACTATAGAAAATATAAAATAGACTCATTGTTGTACTTGTATTCACCATGTTGTTAAATGAAAAGTAATATTTTTTCAATGTTATATCTCACTATTTAAGCTTATTTCCAACCAAATATCTTACAAAGTAACAAATAATCATATCCACCAATTCTATTTTTTGATCGATATGAGGATGATATGTTATATACATAGTTGTGTAGAACTATCCTTTAGCACCTAAAACACTTCTGCATAACTCAACTTGGAATCCTTCATGTTACATTCATTCCTAATGCATATAAGTGTCATTGTAGTTTTGTGTAGAGCCCATTGTACATATCATAATATTTTCACAACATGTTAGTGTCATGTAACACTTCACTTCTATGTAGAGCCTTTCACATCTAGAAAAACCCTTATGACATCTCACATGCCTCATGTAGATCTTGTCTCCACAAAATATCCATGTGGCACTTCTCAAATCTATGGCATGTCATGGAATCTCCCCAAGTAACTAAAGTGACTTAACAAATTTCAATGTCACACATATGGAGTAAGTTAAATAATTGTGAAGGAAGAAAATTGAAATACTTATTATTATATATATATATATATATATATATATATATATATATGTATATATATATGTATATATATATGTCTATATATATATATATATATGTCTATATATATATATATATATATGTCTATATATATGTATATATATATATATATATATATATATATAAGAATGGGTTATATACATACATATATACATGTATATATGTATGTATGTATGTATGTATGTATGTATATATGTATGTATATAACCCATTCTTTTATATATATATATATATATATATATGTATGTATATAACCCATTCTTATATATATATATATATATATATATATATATATATATATATATATATATATATATATATATATATATATATATATATATATATATATATGTATATGTATGTATGTATGTATGTATGTATGTATATATATATATATATATATATATATATGTATGTATGTATGTATGTATGTATATATATATATATATATATATATATATATATATATATATATATATATATATATATGTATGTATGTATATATGTATATATGTATGTATATAACCCATTCTTATAGTATATGTACAAATATTTATAATAAACATCTTTACTAAGGTTGATGACATACAAAATCATAGTGATAAATAACATGCCTTGTGTATCTAATATTTTTCATTTGCACTGTATCTACACCTTTAGTATAGGAAAATTGGAGGGTGTTTTCCCCACTCTTAACATAGTAACTTGTATTCATATTATCACTAAAAATTTTTACATCTTATCATTTTTATCTATTTTTTCACTTTCAATAAAAAATAAATTTCTTTCAAGTATTAGTCACTTAACTTGAATGTGGGTTTTTTAGTTTCTAGAAGATAACACAATTTTCAATATCAATAATGGTGAAATTGAACCCTAAGTAAAAGGATTTCCCCCATGAAAAAGGACCTAGGCCTCGTCGCATAAATCATTTAAATCCAAGCACAGATATTTCATATCCATTTAAACATGTGAGTGCAACAAGAGAAGGAAGGATTACTAGTCGACTCAATTTTAGTATTCCAAAAGAAAGTAATGGGAAAATAAAATTAATGTTACCCAAGAGTAACTTGAGGTAGCCCCGGATATCCTAAATCTCATTGTATATAGATTTTAACCATAACAAAAAAAAAATTGTCCATTTCTCAAAAATGAAACTTCAAACAATCTCCAACATTATGCTAAACAATGGTTTCAATAGCAAGCACCTTCAATTTGAAATTCAATCTTAACATTATAATGTTAAAATGAAAAATAAACTTTTTAGCATTGGATTCTTTTATTCAATAACTCGAGATATACTTAACAGTCAATAGATTCATTGATGATAATAATATCACATTTTACATGTTGAATATGTCCATTATAGTGGTTCATTAGTGAGAGATAATCAATGCAAAACACATGCAATATTCCATTTTGGTTGTGTCTTGGAGGTGTTTTGATTAAATGAAAATTAGGATTAATATCATCTCTACCTCTTTGAGAATGAATACATCAAGGCATAGTGATTGTGCCAATTCAATGTGTATTCAGTGGAATACTATACTAATGATTTTCATGAATACACCATCCACTTACATGAGAAATTGAGATAACATCATAATGTGGTGAAGAAAATCATTGTGATTTTGCATTATATTTGTGTGACTATGGATTCATTGAATAGTACAACTCAGAAGCAAGCTTATCATAATGTTACTTATATTCTAGTGCAAAATTAGAATTATTTTAAAAAGGAGAACATCCAAAGAAGGCTACATAAAAAATAAAGCTTATTTTACCTTATACTTCATATAAAGGGAAGAATAAATCTGATGACAAGTGGTTTAGTCAAAATTTATTATGTGCCATAAAAACACTAAATATCATAGGCAATACTCCTTGCTTTTATAATATACCTTAGGTCCCACACAAATTGATCACATTGATCTAGAGGCCAATATTTTGTGCCCCAACATGAATTATATAGACACATCTAAAAATAACAAACTCCCTTTCCACACTAATTTTTTGCTGAAAGGTTAGCCTCTTCATGTTAACATTAATAGTGGAAGCTATAACAATAATATTGCATAAGCCATATACTAACATCTAGACCTTTCCAATGATTCACATTGGGTGGATTAAGTAGGGGAATGATCTATAGGTCTAATGATAATGCACCTTCTAGTATAAATTAAATCCAATATATTATTCTATCAATTTTGTAGAGAAGACCATACTCATATAAAAAGTATGCTATATATCAATCTAAACCATAATAGTGGGTTGTATGTTGAAAGTATCACTTCTTCAACCTCTTAGAGCTAGCTTCAATAACCAAATTCACTTTCATCTCTATCAAAAAATTACTTAAACTTATATTACACATGGATAAGTTTGTATTGCTCATGGTTCATCTTAATACACCTATGCAAGAGAAAATTAAAACATTGGTAACATACTGAACATAATTAATATCACAATTTTTTTACTTGATACTAAAGTAGCATAACATAGTTTTTTAGAGCTTGAAATTCTTATAACACACTAAACAGTTATAAAATCATATCGAAATTGTTCCTAGATCTAATTTTGTGAATAGACCTCTTTATTATGGATTAGTTAAAGAGAATGATGAAGTTTGGTGCTAAACACAATATCTCCTTTACAAGGTAAATATAATGCCTAGGTATTCTCTTTGGGATATTTTTATAGTCATCACCCTAAAAAGTATGGCTCATGGCATCTCTATATAGACTCTTTTTCACTCAAAATAAATCATGGTGAAGTATCTGTACCCACTGCTACTAATTACAAACCCACTAAACCATCTCTTATGCAAAATATACTAGACTAAGATCAACATAACGTGGAGTTACCATTAATTTCCAATCATTCCTTAATATGTGCATAGAATACATATTTTAAGGCCTGTGAAGGATTACGCAAACTGTTGGTTATGACCTTCTACTTGAATAATGTGCTAGTAAAAGTCATTCACTTGATGGATAATATACTAACTAACTTACTAAAGTTATATGTTATCATAATATAATTCAATGACATTTTCATCATCAACAAGACTTAGGAGTATGTAGATCATATCCCATTCATATTAGACACCTTTCTCTAACATAAATTGTAGGCCAAATTAGCTAATTTTACATTTGAAACCACGCAAATCTAGTACCTTAGATATATCATTAACTATGTAGGAAATTATGTATATCTATAGAAGATGAATATGATCTAATATTGGCCAAATATGCACAATGTCACATAATTGAGGATATTTATTGGACTCATAACTTATACCATATGTTTTTAATTGGATTCTCCTATATATCATGGCATCTCAGCTAGGTAACATATACAAATTTAATTTCAATTCGACTCATGAAAAATAAATCATTGTTGAGGATCTCAAGCAATGCATATGTGAAAAACCTATAGTTGTAATGTTCCTCATTGCACATTCCTTAAAAAATCACACCTATGCATCTAAATATGCACTAGGTGTAATACTCATGCAACATGGATATCTAGTGATTTATCACTCCAATGACATGTTTCATAGGTACTCCACATATGAAAAAAAGGTGTATGTTATTGTATAAGTAGTTAAAAAATGGCACCATTAGATCTTGGGAAAGGAGACAATTTATTTCAACGATATTCCAGTTTGATTGATTGAGACATAGATAAATTGAGATAATTCTTACCATGTGTAGTGGATGAATTACCTACAATAGTTCCATCTCATGATCAATCACAAGAAGAGAAAGTATAAAAACCCAGATAATTTCCTTAGGAGAACACTATTTCATACACTATTCATTATGTTGGGCATGTGCAATAAAAATTTCACATATTAGGTATTTCTTTATACTCATGCAAGGTGAATAGGTTTGGGAGTTTTACTTATCCAACTAGATTATATATAAGCTTGAGCATCTATGTTTTTCTAGTGGTGCACCTCACTAAATAATCATTTCATAGGAACACAGTTGCAATAAATCATTATACATTGGCTTTGCAAAGACTCTAGATATAATGCAACTACAATTTTACTAGCTTCACATGCACACACATGTGGAGTGTCACATCAAGTGTTGAATTCCTTATTGAATTGAAAACCCTATAAAGAAGGTGCTAGGAATTTGCACACCTCTACTAGTTCCATCTATGCCATGTAAATATATTAGCATGGATTTCATGATTGGGTTGGCTATGATGAAGTGCCAACATGATTCTATGTTCATTATAGTGGATAAGGTTTTGAACATGGCTATCATGGTTTATTTTAAGAAAGGCATTGATGTATTTTGAATTACATATGATTTCTTTATCTATGAATGGGTTCACTTTGGACTCCCAATATCCATCATCTCCAATCAAGATATGCACTTTATGCATCACTTTTGGAAATCATTATGTCACTTAAAAGGTATGTAGTTGGATTGTTCAATGATATTTTATCCATAGAAAAATGAGTAGATGTAAGTTTTCAACCACTAAATTTTTCCTTTCTTAATAATGTATAACCATGTTTACTCCTTCAATTGGGATGAAAATTTATTTACATACATCCAACATGCCTAAAAAAAAGTGATTTATAGATATAAAGATCATCATCCATTATATACATGTATTAGGTTCCATCCTTTATTATCTCTATATATCTCCTATAATGCACCAGTCGGCATTCAATCACACACATAAGAAATGGAAGTAGACAAAAAAAAAAATTATGTGAAATACACAATATGTTCATTAGTAGGTTCAATAGATTCTCTCTTGATCCACAAAAATTACTAAGACCACCATGATGTGCATAACACACCTCACTCATTTTAATTTTGAGATAAGATGAGCTTACACATTTAGAATGAGCACTTCAAAAGTCCACACAAAAATATTAAGCACCCACACTATGGTCCTTACGCCATTATCTACACATCTAGTTATAATGAATTGACTATTGATGTGCCTCCATACTTGAGCATGAAACTAGTATTCAATGTAGATATCCTTAATCAATACTTCCCTTCACTTATTGAGCCAATAGTTACATAAAAATATTTTGATCTAGGTCCCAACACTTTTGCCTCATAAATAACGATTGGATTGTTAAAGTGATAGATACAAGCCCCTATCAAGGAACATATAAACTTTTCAAAGAGGTTAAAATAGGGAATATTTTTATCAATACAAAAATTATAATACCCATAATATTCAAGTTAAACTTCTTCAACTAGACAACAAGGTAAAGGAGACCATGTTACTCTTTGAGAAAGGGAAAATGATCTGATCACAACCATGTAAACTTACTATATAGTCTAGGTTTGGGTCTAAATAAATGAAAATAAGTTCCTAGTAGCCCAAAAATAGATTACCCTCTTATATATTATATAATTCATTCCATCCCTCCACTTTAGATGCCTACTTTTATGAAAGCTATTTTTATGTCCTTTAACAAAAAAAATTCACTTGTAAGCAAGTAAGAGTGCACTAAACTGAAAACCTAACTCAATGAGAGATGAAATATGGCATATGATATTCAAAATATATCTCAAAAACTATATTATCATATTACCAATCTCATATGGAACACACATATAACTTGAAATGTTGTTTTTACTGAAGTATGTGTTTCCCACATATCCAAATCAAAAAACTAATAATAAAACAAATTTCTTCCTCTTAGTACATAAGCTTCAGGCCAAAAATATTTTAAAATGTCCTAACACACAATGGACACTTCATTTATTTAATTACAATAGTTTGAATATGATCTAAAATATTTTATCAAACATTTGCAAAGAAGTTAAGAGGTCAAATTCTCACTACTGAAAATGAACTACCTTGAAAATTTTTTACCTACACAAGATATGTGAAAAACTCAACTCAAATATAATTATACATTTTTTGTATGGATTCATCTAAAAAATATGGATTCATCATCCATTTTAATTTGTTAAATTCCAAAAATGCCCCTTTCTATTTACTTTTATCTGTTAATCTTGTTTCTCACCTTGAAACTCTTCTTTCTTACATCTTTTCAGTAGGTTTGGGTGTCCCTTAGACTCCTCTAATATAAAATAAAAATATTCAAAAATATTTTTTAAGATTTTTTTCAATGATTATTTAAATATGGTCTTTTGTTTGAAACTCCCATTCTTCTATTTCTTGATCCAAACAAATCTAGCCTTACTATCTACATAAAAACCGAGTATTTTGGCTAAAGTTTCATGAGATCATCCAACAATCTCTATACATATAACAAGTGTTTGAAAAAATTAATACCAAAATAAATACAACCTAAATTATATATATATATATAAACTACACATACACCTTGGATGCTCCCACAACATAAATCTAAGATAGAAAGACTAGTGAAATCCTCTCACAAATAATATAACTACTATTTTATATCTTTTTTGGATCACATTGTCCCATTCCACCTTGTTTTGAATCTTTAAAGATATTCAATACGATTTAGATTTTATTTCTTTCTACAACAATCTCTCTCTTTTTATAGTTTATTTTTTCCTCAATAGAGTTCTGATATACATTAATTATTGGGATGAATTCTTGTCATTTGGTCAAATTGCATTGAATTGAAGACTTGTGTTCCATGTGATATTTTTGCTTATGTGATTTCTTTGTGTAGACCTTAATTTATGTTCCATTTACTTCTTAGTAAGATACATGGTCGATTGGATTTTCTTTCCACCATGTCTTTTCCTTCTATTGTTTGTAGTACACTTGCATATTAAAGACTTTCCAACCACTATAATTTATTTTCCATTGTGCATCGTTTACTATAAGGTGTTTACCCACCGTGGCCATCAATTGACAAATTAATTATTATTTTTTCATTTTATTATATCACGTGGTCTTCATTTATCTTATTTCTTCGAGTACTTTTCGACCGTGGCTTCCACTGCATGGATTATAGTTCATGTTATATAACTATTTAATCATGGTGTGATATGATTAAAATATACATAAAAGTTACATGCAAAAAGGTGTTAAAAGTTAAATTAAAAAAATGATATGTAATTAATTAAGAATGTGGGTGGTTATTATTAAAATGTAATAATATAAGTGAAATAAATTTTGAAAATGTGCATTGGTTATAATGATTTTTAAGTGTTATAAATAATAAAATAATTTTTTGAAAAAAGATATAAAAAATTATACAAATAAAAAAAAGAAAAATAAATTTGAGGTGATAATAATAAGGTACGTTGACTATGAGCATTGAAACAAGGTATACAAAGTGTGTTCAACAAGAGTTACATGGTAAAACCCTGATAATCTTTGGAAAAGTTGACTACTATTAAATTTGATAAAATTCATCCTTATGCCACCAATACTATTTTTGCCTCCATATTTATCTTGAGAAGATTTCCTTCTAAAAACACCAAACATGATATGCATTTGAACTCTTATATAATGAAAGAAAAAAATTCTATGAAATACTTATTTTTTGAATAGGTTAATATAATATTGATGTGTTATTTTGATAAAATGTATTATTTTTTTTTTAAATAAAAATTAAAATGGACATGTTTTAATTATTCTATAATAATTTAAGTTTGGGAAAAATAATATATTACATTTTACTCAATGATATTTCAAATTTATCGTTTATACGGAGATCGTAAATTTAGTTTACAATTATGTGACATTTTCTACTGTCACATTTATACCTAGGTTTTGATGAAGCATATTTATATTACCCCATTGTCATGAGAATACTATTCAAAAATAAAATATTATATTATATTTATCTGACCATGGAATAAGGTGCAAAACATCCATGTGGAAAATGTGCCACCTAACCAACTACATATAATGTGATTTCCACCACTAATATTTCTGCTAGCATCCATGTTCACTTATGGATGTCAACAATTGGACCACTTGATTGCACCTCTTAAACTCAAGTCCCACCTCGATGGATTGATGTTAATCCTTAACATCTCCTCTCATAATATTTATATAAAAAAATATTAAAACCCATTTGTAAATCCTTATTTATTTCACATAAAGTAGATTGTTTATAGTACATCTATGCTATGAAGAGATATAAATAAAATTCTTATTATCACAACCATAATATACATCTATCTCTTATATAAAAGAAAATGAAAAAAATCATGATCTAAATTATATAAAATATCTTAATTAATAGATCAAACCTCGATAAATTTTTAACAAATTGCCTAAACCAAGATGAAGCTAAGTGGTGCACTACATACATTCCTCCTTCAAAAAAAAAATTCCCTGAATCTCTTTTGTCACAAGAAAATGTATTAAATTATTTTTAATCTATAATCGCATATTATTGGAATCTAAATACTGATAACATAAATAAAAAATAACTTATACATGTGCTAATAATATAAGCACTATATATACATTTTCTCATTTTGTCATCGATCAGAACTAACATCAACAATAGCTGACATCAACAATAGCCAATGGTCAATGTATGAGCTTGAAACACTAGCCTTGAGAACTATACACCTCTTTCAACATCCTTTTGGGGGCCTATAACATGTATTGCACAAAAGAAAAATCTTAGTTCATTTATTTCACACATGGAAGTGTAAACGAGGAGATAAAAATATCAAAAGCACACTATCATCCAATGCTGACGGACCTGAGTTTTTTAAAATTAACTTTAATTGTTCTATTTTTTACATAAAAGAAATAGATAAAAATGAAAACAATACATCTCAAATAAGAGAAATAAAAACAATGTATATATTTTAATCAAACAACCATTACACATGGAAATTTATAATGATTAAGTTATCATAAAGTAAAAATCCATCACACATGTAAGAAATTACTATAATAATAAAACACCATAGGTCAATTTTTCAATATTTTAGAATGGAGAAAACATTCATGTCACACATGGGTAACTACATTAGTTAAATCAAAAATCCATCAATTTTTCAATATTTTAGAATGGAGAAAACATTCATGTCACACATGGGTAACTACATTAGTTAAATCAAAAATCCATCAAACATGAGTGATAGTATCACTATAAAACAAAACTCTAGTTCACACAAATAATTCCATCAATTAAAATATCATCAAGTAATTGTCCATTACTATAGTGAAAAAACATAATAGAGTGAACATCCACAGCGGGAAATTCTAGTAATCACTTAGGATAACGGTTTATTTTGGTATACTAGAGTGGTTAAATCAATAAATCATACTTCACAACTTTTCATTTAACCACATATTAGTATGCACAATTTCAAATCAATTTATTATTCAATTAAAAAGAACAATAATATATGGAACATCCATCCGTATAATTCATTATGCATAATCAATTGACTTCCCAATGATTTTTCAAGAATCTAATATACAAAACAATTATCACACATTCAATATCACATACTCAATAGCAACACGAGCATAGCCTACAATAAAGCATAATGGAAACACACAAACATAGCTCTTACATTCTTACTACGTTTAACATTCTAAACAATTGATTTAAATTTATATTCATTGTGCAAATTAGTTTACTTCATAACTTAACATTATCAAATAACTAGCCGGAATTGTTACCCCTTCACTCACAACAGAATGGAGCCCTTTAGCTTAATAGTTGTAAAATGTAAGATTTGTCTAGTGCAGTAACATGGGGAAACTCCTATCTCTTTCACTCACTACAAACACTATTATTTTTGGAAAACATAGATTAATAAGATAAATACAACTTTAAGAAGAAAAAACTATTTTCATAATGTGATACAAAACCAAAAACAATCATATAAATATAATGGAAATCGTTGTTTGAAACTATCTTTAAAATATACAAAATCAAAATGACGACTGGCTATAAAGGATAAGTTAGTTAGGAAATCACGTATTTTATAGTAACAAATAGATAATGGAATATAATAACAAAGATAATTAAACAAATAAAATATTCAACATATATAAGATAAAACATAGGATTTATGTGGTAAAATCTTAATAAAGTCAAGGAAACATCAATGATGTAAGATATCAAACTTTATTAATTTTAAGATGAATAAATTACATGCTAACTTATTGTGTATATTACATGATAACTCCGAAAAGATAAATATGTCTAATTGGTAAAGCACTGTTAGGATTCCTCCTCTTAAAAATAGAGTGAAAAAATGCCATTAAGACTTTTATTCTAGAAATATAATTCATAGAATCTGTTGAAATTTGTCTTCCTAGAAATAAAAGTTTGCCTCCTTGATTTTCACTTCAAATGCACTGCCTCCAAACCCCCACCAAGAAGAAGTGATGACAATGATGGAGAGAAAGCGTTGCCCCTTCCACACCCCTCCCTATCAAAAAATGTATTATAAACCTTACCTCAAAAAAAATTAAAATTTAACTTTATTATTACACATTTAACAAAGTTTCAATCTTTACTATACAAAGTAATACAGTAGCTCTTACAAAACATCACAATCCAATTCAATCTTTAGTACTTCCTTCCCATCACCGCCATATCATCTCTTTTCTATGAATTTTTTTTCTTAAAACAAAATTTCTCAACTAAAGAAATATGATTTGCTCTTATATCGGAATAGGCATATGGTAACTTCTCAATTCGATTACAGATAATCCTTAAATTATTACAAGCTTCCTACCCTATCGCCTGCTTTTTGTTCGCTCATCTCTATGTCATCTAACAGCAAATAAGATCTTTTTAATTTAAGCATATGCGAATGCTTTTATTTTCACCGCATTTTTCAGCCTTTCCCTCCCTTTATTAATATTTTATTTTGATACGATCCTCACTATTTTCTCTCCTTTGTTACAGTAATTCATTTTTAAGAGACTTTGAATGTGACCTCAATATTGTGAAGCATACAGTTTTTAATGTTTATAGAAAGAATTTTTCCTAAGGATTCTATGTTTGAACCTTTTTGTCATTTAACTATATATATATTTTGAGAGTCAATTCATTTTTGAGTCGACTCAATTACTCTCCTACTAAATTTTGTATCCTCTTAACCTTTCTAAATATTTGTATGGATCTATGTTATTTATACAGAAATAACATAGGATCACGTTATCTCCATGATAAAATATGATACTTAGTAATTATATCAAAACTTAAATAAATTAATTTATCATTTATTATAAAATAATGAAAATATGTTTAACTTGGAAATACCACACCAATATAAAATACTACATTCGACATACAATGCTGCCACACAGATTTATTTAAATTAAATAAATATTTTAAATATCCGAATTATAAAATATAACATTCTAAACATATTTTCAAAAAACTTAAAATTACTATACAACAAACTCTAACTATAATCTCTCTTACGTAACCAAAAGAGTGATAATGAGAGTCTACGTATGCTGGAAGGTCTTGAAATGAGTGTTACCGCGAGGGACACTACATGTGAACCCCTAATGTTTCATGGAGTAGTCTATTTCATAAATCTACAGGAACTGGTATATATGATTAAGATTAAGATTATTTCGATTTTCCTCTTAACATTATGGACTTCATTATGGGGTGGCTTTGTCCCGTTTGAAGAAACAGATTCCAAAAAAAAATTGTTCATCCAATTCTTTTTAAATTTGACTTAATGATTGATTTCTTTCTTTAGGGTGGGGGATGCCCAAAAAAATTCAAGATTTTTATTGAAATTGTTAATAATTCAAAACCTACAGGTACCAAACTAAACTAAAGCTGGACATGTGCAGTAATTTTCAGAATAAAAACATAATTTAACAATTCAAATTAAATTTCTTAGTGGCCCACCTGCTATACTGCTTTGAGAAAATGATGTTCTTTAAAACTCTTCCTGCGTTTAAAATATTTCATTTAAACAGCAAATTTTTAAATATAAGGTTGAAGTATGTTCAGAATGGACCCCACCTGAGAAACATATTTATCATGAAATATATTTGCGAACCAAATATTTACGATCCCTTTTTATTATGAATCTAATTCAAACCCATTTATGGATAAGACTAACGATGAGCATCATTGATTATTTATGCAGGGAGAATCCGAATTGAAGAAACGTATAAACAAACAACAGGTTTTCCTGGCAATCGATAATGTCTGCACCACTCAATCATCAATTGATATCGCCCGCATGTTCCTCCGTCTTCGTCTTACCAAAGAGAGCTTAGTTCTGGTCACGGCTTGCACTTATAAAGACCTTCTAGAGGTTATTGGCTACGATATATCTGGGAATTGTTTTCACCTTCCAAATCTCACGGCAGAGGAGGCCATTCGCATTTTACTTGAAAGAGCCATACCCAATAGCAGCTTTGCTTCTTTACCAGATTTAGAGCAAAAGATTACCACATATTGCACATCCCTTTGTCAGATTAGTTGTAACATTCACAGCAATTCAAGCACTTATGAAGGCCAAATGGTAAAGTACCACTATCATCCTCCATCTTTGATCGAAAAGGGTGCTCATCTTGGTGGAAATTCAAACAATTGGGCCCACAAACTTCTGTTCTCATCCCATTTTTCAGAGCAAAACGATGAAGTGGGAAGTCTGGTATATCATTTAATAATTACCAAAATAAAACATTGCTCTTTTTTTTTTTTTTTTTTTTAATATCATTTTGGGATGTGTTAATTACTAATTGCTCAACATGATATGGTGTTCCAGTCTAAGTATTATGACTTTACCAAGCGGCTGCAGTGCGTTTTGGAGCATCCTGAACCACCATACAGTTTGAGCCACATCAAACTCGCCTGGCTTCATCGCCAGTTTATAGTGAGGAGAAATTCGGTTAGTATGAAAGATCTTTCTTTTTTCTTCTTTTTTTTTGGCGGGGGGGGCGGGGGACGGCGGGGGTCGGGAACGGTTTAAATCCATTCAAGGAAAATATTAACAGCACATATAGGATGCATCTACAACTCGTGCATTACATACCTACAGCTAAAAATCTTCATGCTATTCAAGAGGTATCAATGGTAGGCTTTGTTATAAGTTTATAGTATTAATTTTATGTTCCTTTGATTGTAAAATTGAGATTGTTTCTTATGCCTCAGGGCTGTGGCCCAGCAGTTATAGCCTGAAGACATGCCATCTGCTGGATCACAGGTTCTGTGGCCTACCATCGTTTAACCTAGAAAAAAAAAAAATTGAGGATGTTTCTTATGCTTTTGTCTCGTCTTGTAGTACAATATGCCAACTTCTGGTGCTTTCCGAAAACATTTAACGCTCATATTGCATTGTCTAAAGCGGTGAGTGACTGACGTCTAATGTAATTGCTGTCATTTTGCTTTAACAATAACATGGTTTCATTTCATTATGAAATTGGTTTGATTTTGCAGAGGAAGAGAGATCATGGAAAGAACATTGCGATGACTTGAAGGTTTTGTCACGATCTGTAACATGTTTTGAAGGTTTTAGAGAAACATCCAAAGATATTTAATATATATTGGACTTTGACTCGATATATTTTTAGATACCAGTAGATTCCACAGCATATAAGTATATAACGAAAGAATTTTCTTCTAATCAAAGAACAGAATTTTAGTTAGATATTTGTTATTGTTTTTTTCTCTTTCCTTTGTTGAATTTCTATTTTCTATTCTTTGTTATACATTTAAATATTATTTTGTCATAATCTTAATGGTAGTTGTCTACTGCTTTGAAGAATATTTAGATTCATTTCATATGCTTTCATTTAGATTTGGTTACATCTTATTTTTTTAACTTGTCAATTAAAATTGATGTAAGATACAACAGGTAAACATTCGAAATTAAATTGATGTTTTCTATATTATAGAAATGGAAATCCATAATTACATTAGATTTGAAGGAATAAACAGAGCAGAAAAACAAGAAAATAAACATAGACTTCAACAGATTGCTACAACAATGGAGAAAACAAGATTTTATTAATCTTTCTTGATCTTTCTTTTTTCTGTCCTTACAAAGCTGCAGCTAAGAGATCTTTAAATAGATTTCCCTGGCAAATCAAACTGAAAATAAACTAATCCTTAACTAATCTAAAACTAACTTCAACTGCTACTGCATGCAAGCTGAGCAAGGAGTAAGACTGCTTGTTTAACTGTTTGAACTAACTGATCTCTAACTGTTTGTTAACTGCTATGCATGCATGAGAAGGAGGGAGGTGGAACAGGTAGTTAAGTTGTGAATGGAGAAATTATCTCCAATTAATCTTTTGTTTCTAACACTCCCCCTTAATTTCTACCACTAACTACTTCAACATTTACAATGCCTAAATTTTGTCTTGGATAATCAAAGGTCTCCTTTGCTAATGCCTTTGTGAATATATCTGCCAATTGTTCTTCAGGTCTACAGAATTCTAGATGGATTTCTCCATTGTTCACTAACTCTCTGATAAAATGAAATCTTGTATCAATGTGTTTGCTCCTTTTATGAAAAACATGATTTGTTGATAATGCAATTGCAAATTTGTTGTCACAAAAGATTGATGTTGACTCCTTTTGTGCTTGTAATAAATCTATCAATATTCTCCTCATCCAAGTTGCTTGACATGCTATTGATGTCGTTGCTACATACTCTGCTTCACCTGATGAAAGTGTCACTATAGGTTGCTTTTCGGATGCCCATGTGACCACACATGTTCCTAAAAGAAAGGCATGTCTAGAAGTACTCTTCTTGTCATCAGTGTTACCTGCAAAATCACTATCAGTATAACCAATCAAACTAAAATTGTTAGTTGCGGAATATAAAATTCTATATTTTGTTGTTCCTGCCACATATCTCAATATCCTCTTTCTAACTTGTCAATGTGACTCTTTCGATGAATCCATGAATCTAGAAATTAAACTGACCCCATACATGATATCTGGTCTTGTAGCTGTAAGATACATCAAACTACCAACTAGTCTTTTGAATGTTGTAGAATCAACATTAGACCCTTGGTCTTCTTTGCTAAGTTTGGTCCCTGTAGCAACTGGTGTAGGTGCTGGTTTACAATTCAGCATCTTAAATCTCCTTAACACATCCTTTGCATATTTAGTTTGACAGATAAAAATTCCCTTCTCCTCTTATTGTACAACTTCTATGCCCAAAAAGTACTTCATTAATCCCAAATCTGTCATTTCAAATTCTTTCTTCATTATTGATTTAAATGTGTCTACAGACAAATTTTTAATGAAAATCAAATCATCAACATACAAATACACAATCAAAATCTGACCTTCTTTATTGATTTTTTTGTATAGTGTAGGCTCATTATTGCTTCTATTGAATCCATTGTTTGTCATGTATGAATCAATCTTGCTATACCATGCTCTTGGTGCTTGCTTGATACCATAAAGGGCCTTATTCAATCAATAGACTTTTTCTTCATGTCCTTGCACTTCATAACCTGGTGGTTGTTTCACATACACTTCTTCATCTAGGAAACCATTCAAGAAAGTTGATTTGACATCCATTTGATATACATTCTAAATATTTTGAGAAGCTATTGCTAAAACCATTCTAACAGTATCAAGTCTAGCAACTGGAGAAAATGTTTCATTATAATCAATTCCATGTTTTTGTGCAAAACCTTTTGCTACTAACCTTTCCTTGTATTTTTTAACATTTCCATCTGCATCAAATTTGGTCTTATAAACCTATTTGACTCCTATGTAATCCTTACCTTCAGGTAGATTAGTTAGATCCCATGTTTGACTTCTTTCTATGGCATTCATCTCTTCATCCATTGCTTTTATCCAATGTTCCTCATTAACTGCTTCTTCATAATACATAGGATCATGAGTGAAAAGAGAAAAATTTGATCATAAATCTAACTTCTCTTCTTTTTTATTATAAATCTCATTCAAGTTTCTCATTTTCTTACCTTTAAATCTTGGTCTTAAAGTGGCAAGAGTTAGATCTGATTCATCACTTACTTGTGAATTTGGAGTAGGATGACATGCATGACCAGATGATTCACCTTGTGCTAAGCTACTAGGTGTTCTTATTGGAGTGTTTGTTTTTGCTTGTGTAGAGGATTGATCACCTTGCAAATTTTGTTCTTCATATTCTTATTCAATTTGTGGAATTGGTGCTCCAATTGTGATGGTGCTACCATCCCATGCTTCTTCTTCCTTAAATTCAACATCTCTGCTAATAATCACTTGCTTTGAAATGGGGTTGTAAAACTTGTAAGCCTTTGATTCTTCATTATAGACAATAAAAATGCATTTCTCACCTTTATCATCAAATTTTATTCTCAATTTAGATGGTATAAGAGAATATGCATTACAACCAAATTTTTTGAAATGATGTACACTATATTTCTTACCACTCCATGCTTCTTGTGGAATTCTATCTCTGACACTCTTTGTTGGGCTTCTATTCAGAATATATAATGCACATGCTACTGCTTCTACCCAAAATTCATTTGGCAAGTGTTTGGCCTTCAACATGCTTCTAGCCATCTCCATGATTTTTCAATTCTTCCTTTCTGCTACAACATTCTACTGTGGTGTGTACCTTATAGTCAGTTGCCTTTTAATGCCATGATATCTACAAAAATATTGAAATTCATTAGACATATATTCACCTCCTCTATCTGATGTAAGTACCTTGATTTAACGGCCACTCTACTTTTCAACCAGAGCCTTGAATTCCTTAAACTTTCCAAAGGCTTCAGACTTATTTTTGAGAAAATATATCCATGTCTTTTTGCTAAAGTCATCAATGAAGGTTAGAAATTAAGTACTACCTCCAAATGATGGAATTTGCATTGGTCCACATAAATCACTATGGACTAGCTCCAATATTACCTTTGTTCTATATGAGGCTCCTACTAGAAAGCTCTCTCTATGCTATTTTGCCAGAATACAACTATCACATGAACTTCCTAGCTTTTCTATTGGTGGTAATACCTTCACCATATTTTTCTTTTGTAACAAATTCAAACCTCTAAAATGTAAATGTCCATACCTTAAGTGCCATAGCCATGATTGGTCTAGCTGCATGGTTTTGATGTGGGCTTCCTCTTCTCCTTGGATGCACTGAATTCAAAGAGGGAACATCCAATTCTTGGTCATCTCCACTTTTCCTATCAACCTGTCACTTGGAAACTTGTCCAGTATTGTGCAAACATTATACATAAAATATACTCTGTAAGCTTTTTTGTACTAACTATCCAATACTCATAAGATTATGCTTTAGTTTAGGTACAAAATAAACATCAGATATAAACCTTCTTTCACCATTTTTTCACAAAACATTTATTACTCCTTTACCCATTACATCCACTTTGTTATCATTTCCTAATTTAACTTCAGATTTTATGAAATCATCAAGACTAGAAAAAATTTCTTTATTCCCTATCATATGATTACTGCATCCACTATCTAAGAACCAAATATCTCTAGCTTTTTCTTGATTAACATGGCAAGTGAGAAATAAGCTTCCAAGATTAGAACTAGATTCACCTGGATTAAAACTAGATTCACCTATGTAATTAGCATTCTACTTGTCCACATATCCTTGCTTCTTTTTATAGTCACTTGCATAATGTCCATATTTTTTGCAGTAATAACATTGAATATTAGATTTATCAAACATCTGTGAACTTTGCTAGAAGTGATTGTTGCCACGTTCTTTATTTCTATAGTTTTGATTAATATTTTCCCCTTGATCTGGATTGTTCCATCCAGTTCTGCCTCTGCCTCTTCCTCTAAAGTTTGACCTTCCTCTTCCTCTTCTTCTGCCAAATGATACTTGTGACTTGAAATCATTCTCAAGAAAATTATTGTTATTCCTATTCATTCTGGATTCATGTGTTAACAAAGAACCCATTAATTCATCTACTGATAACTGTTCCAAATCCTTGGTTTCCTCAATAGCTACAACTATTGCATCAAATTTACTATGTAAACTCCTTAGTATTTTTTCTATGATCTTTTGATCCATTATAGTTTCTCCATTAGATCTAATTTGATTCACTATATTCAACACTTGACCCATAAATTGGTCTATTGAATTTGAATCATTCATTTAGAAAATTTTAAAACTTCTCCTAAGAGATTGCAATTTAGCAATTTTTACCTTTGTATTACCTTTATAGGTAGTCTCCAATATTTTCTATGCCGATCTGGATCTCGTTGCTGCTAAAACTCTGGAAAAAATAGATTCATCCAATGCTTGTTGGATTAAAAATAAAGCTTTTGCATCTTTTTTCTTGTTTTCTTTAAGCTCATCCTTTTGTGCTCAAGTTAATGCCTGATGGGCAACCTCGTCCTACGGTTCTACAAAACCACTCTTTACCAAATCCCAAACATCTTGTGAGTAAAACAAATTTCTCATCTTAATTGCCTAAAAATCATAATTCTTACCATTAAAAATGGGAATTTGAGGCTGAGAAATACTATTATTCATTGCCATGTCTCACGCTGAAGTGACTAAATCAACAGCGGCTGCAAGTAGGATTGAAGCACACTTCATCATTGTGCTTCTTCTTAGCTATAAATGGCTACAACTTCTTTCTACACTCTGGCTACTCAGCTCTTTCTGATGTAGCTTCTCATGATTTGCTTTTGATTGTGGTTCACCAATCACCTTTCTTTATTAGCTGTGCTCAGCTCTCATAATGTGCAACCTCCTCTTATCATCATGTTCTACTGCCAACAGCTGGCAGTGTGATTTAATAATCATTTGGCCATTTAAATTCTACTGTACATGGCCCTGGACCAAACATAGGCTTTCCTTCCAATGGCTCAGTTCTTCTCCTCCAGCACTCATTGTAGCTTTCCCTCGATCTATTGAATGCTCTCTTCTTCTAAAAGCAGTGATCTTCAATGGCTGTCCTTCTTTGACTGCTAACACGTGCGCTTCTTCTTAGACTTCTATTGTACATGCTCTCAAATCTGTTCTTCTTTCCCACACACTTCTTTCAAGATGTTCTTCCTCACACCTGTGCTCTGATACCAATTTGAAGGAATAAACAAAGCAAAAAAACAAGAAAATAAAAATAGACTTCAACAAACTGCTACAATAATGGAGAAAACAATATTTTATTAATCTTTCTTGATCTTTTTTTTCTGTCCTTACAAAGTTACACCCAAGAGATCTTTAAATAAATTTTCTTGGAAAATAAAATTGAAAATAAAATAATCCTTAACTAATCTAAAACTAACTTCAACTACTACTGCATGCAAGCTGAGTAAGGAGTAAGATTGTTTGTTTAACTATTTGAACTCACTGATCTCTAACCATTTGTTAACTACTATGCATGCATGATAAGGAGGGAGGTGGAATAGGCAGTTAAGTTGTGAGTGGAGAAATTATTACCAGTTAATCTTCAATTTCTAATAAGATTCATACTTGAAACATTGATATTCATCATGAGTTCATCGATATTGAAGTTCTTATAAGATAAATCTTTCTCAACTGCAATAAATTGATGAATGCTGAAATGAATCTCATTCTCATTACAATGATCATATTCAGCCTTTGAGGCCCCAATTAGTATAAGTGTATGTTCCACCTTGAGCTAGTAGCTTATGTATCTAATAGATGTTACTTGAAATCATTCACCTTTGAGATCTTTTTAAGCTAATAACTAATTTTTTTATTAGGACATTCATTGCAATGTGGCTCTCAGAGTAGCTGTTAAAATCACGGGTATTGTTTATTCTATTGACAACATTTTATTATTATTTAATAATGGTGATAAAATTGGAGATGTCCTAGTGTCTTTTGAGTTTCCTTTCTCTAAGTTGTGCACTATGTGTTTTATTAGTTGAATTAAAAGGTAGTTTTAGTTGTCAAAATTGTATTGCTTCAAGATATATGTATATTTGTAAAAATTATTAGATCATATTAAGTTTTAATTAGTACAATTCTCTCTTTATTTTTTTCTTTTCCTCCTCTATTTCTCATTATTTTTGTTTCCTTTCTCCTCCTTAGTTTTCTCTCTCCTCGTGTTCTATCTTGTTCTTGTATTATTTTTTCCAGTTTACCATTATAGTTTTAATCCACCTTTTTTAGTGAGTTATTTTGACAATTGTTTTGTCTCACACAAATTATTTGGTACTTCTTCCTCGTCTTTTACATTACATTATGTATTAGTGTATGTATCAATAAATTCTTAATTTGAATTTTTGAAGTTTAAAAATATAAGATGGTATTAATGCATAAATCAGAAGTAACTGAATTCAAGTAAATGACAGAAATTTTGATTATAAAAGTCAGCTTTGATAAGTGAGTTGAAAGTAAGAATCTAGATTTTTTTGAAAGAACAAATTTGAAGTTTATACAATAGATTTTTATTCTTGATTGGAGTGTGTATTTTCATTGTGAAACTTGTTCACACTAGTCTAAAAATTCATATTCTATTTAGGCCTTGCATCAAAAAATTGCTTGGTGATGTAAATTGAATGTTATTTTCAAATATTGTTTTAGAATAAGGGCCTAAAAATAATGGAGGAATAAAAAATAAACCTCTTTGACTCCTTCATTTTTATTGGTTTTTGTTGACATATTAGGTTGTGTAAAATGAGATTGATTTCTTAGAGATATGTGTAGAACTAGGGAAAAGAGAGTGATCCCAGCAATAGTGGAAATGGTTTTAAAATTAGATTTGTAAAATTTTATAATTTATAGAAACATTATCTATTTTCTCTTAGTTTTATGGATTTTATTCCTCTCTTTTTTTACACTTGTTTTCAAGTGCAAATTTATAACAAATTTATGTAGATATATGATAGTTAATATATTATTATACAATCTTATTCTTACACTTTTCAATTATTCTATAATATTCCTCATTATAATTATGTCATATTTTACTACTTTATTTTATTAAATATGAGAAGACATGAGGTATTTAATTTTTATTTGAAATCACTTTCTCATACTACAAATTTTTAGCTTCCATTAGTCTCTCTCTCTCTCTCTCTCTCTCTCTCTCTCTCTCTCTCTCTCTCTCTCTCTCTCTCTCTCTCTCTCTCTCTCTCTCTCTCTCTCTCTCTCTCTCTCTCCTCTCTCTCTCTCTCTCTCTCTCTCTCTCTCTCTCTCTCTCTCTGTCTGTGTGTGTGTGTGTGTGTGTGTGTGTGTGTGTGTGTGTGTGTGTGTGTGTGTGTGTGTGTGTGTGTGTGTGTGTGATAATGTTCCGATTGGGTACTGAAAAACTCACCAGCTTTTTTCATTTTCCCTCCACTTTAATTTACATACTATACCATAATGTATAATAAATTAGAATAAATTTATAATTAGAACACATGCAACATTAACAATTACCCTCAAGGCCATATGTTATATGTTTGAGAAAACCTTATTATTACCTGATTAGATAGAATAATATAAATAGAATTCCTCATTAAATGTGTTATTCATAAAATGATTACTAATCCATGAACCACATTCCATAACCAATGTCAGATATTCAATTAATTTTATAGTTAAATCTACAAAATAGAACACTCACTCATTGGCTTAGTCGTAGAATTACATTACCATACCTAAATATGATTCATTATTCTCATGTATTTTAATACTTAGAAACATAGGATGTATATTGAGATTCTTATTTATTCTAGAACATTTTAAGGATAACCAACTCACTATGGTTCCTTATTACACACCAACAATGGGAAGTTTTAGGAATGTGGGACTTGCGACCTGAACCGACCTCTAGATTTTAAAGAAGCTGGCTCTTCTTTATCTCAAATGTATTGTGAGAAAAGGGATAGAAATTAAATGGAATCACCAATGCAATGAAATAAAATTTAACTATGGTGATGAGCCTGAGTTTAATTTGTCCCTTAATACTAAGCACAATGAAGCTATCTTTAGGATTCAATTACATTAAAGAGCAAACAATGCATGATCAATGTAAAAGATGAACACAAATAGAATCAAAGGCTCACAACATAGATGATTTTGCAATAACATATAAAATATCAGCAAAGGCACAGAACTCAGTCTTCTTATTAATTTTCTAGTCACATAAAAGGCACAAATACATGCACAGTTATACAAACTTTTTGAATTAAGAAAATAGAACAAATGTACATGATATTATTGGCCACAACAAGAAAGTCTTAAAAACTTCTTGTAAATATTTGATAAAAATATATATCAAAAAATTCTCTCTTTTTCTTTTTCTCTTTTCTGATGATCATCCCTTCCTCTTGCCATATGAACCCATATTTGTAGCATGGGACTAGCTCAAGATTGCCCACAAGTTCCAATCCTAATGGTCTAACCAAACTCTAACTTAACTGGAAGTATCTAATAGATGATATTATTTGGATCTGAAAAGATTAGCCTCTCTGCAAGTTCATTAGCTGAATTAGATACACGTGATGCTTTCCACTGTGAAACAGGTGAGGGACACTTGGCAGCTTTTGTTTGTCTATAGAAGCTTTAGACACTTTTTGAGAGTCCTAAGGAAGATGACACATGGTAGTTTCTATTGTGCTTTAGCTATACTATAGAAACACTCAGGACTCATTTTAGATTCACATAGATGATGACACTTGGCAGCTTCTGCTTACTTTAGAAACAAAACTCGGGGCCCACCACAGTGTTTACTCAACAATGAAACAAAATGAAGAAATTGTGGATGTTGATACTTGGCAGCTTCCGCTGAGCTTTAACAAGGGACACGCGGCACTTTCCACTACTTTTAGAGATACATATTGAAACCTTCCATAGTTTCCACTTGGCACCTTCTACACACGCTAAGAGAATTTTATTTAAAGAAGCTTTTGAAACTCATAAGAAACTTGAAACATGGATGCCGACACTTGTTGCACTCTAATAAATTATAACTTGACACTTGGCACATTCCACTACCTTTAGAAACAAATTATAATGTGTCCCGATAGATGACACTTCGTAGCTTCTTCTAGACTTTGAGACTTAGACAAAACTTTAGACAAAATGAAAAATCCATGCAAAATGAAAAACATGTGCCCTGTGTCATAACCCTCACTGCCTCAAAATTGAAATGTGCAGGGACAAAACTTAGAGTACACAACTTAAACTCAAAATATAATGTAGAGTATTTTACTCTACACACACCATTCTTATGAACAAGTCAGGGATCCTAGTGTTTCACTTAGTTTACCTACTTGAAACACCTAAGGATCCTAACTAGTCCTAGTTCTTTATATGTCATTCATAATATTCTTATTAAAATATTATCAAGAGTTTATTAATCCCTTCCATTATAAAAAATATCTATTTGTTGTTAAGAGAGCATCCTTGGCCTTGTCTAAGCTAGCCATAAGTAATTATGAACATTATTCTTACAATAAATTTAATGTTTAAGCATTACTTCATTATATATATATATATATATATATATATATATATATATATATATATATATATATATATATATATATATATATATATATATATATATATATATATATATAATATGGAGTAATGCTTAAACATTAAATTTAGTGTAAGAATAATGTTTATAATTACTTATGGCTAGTTTAGACAAGGCCAAGGATGCTCTCTTAACAACAAATAGATATTTTTTATAATGGAAGGGATTAATAAACTCTTGATAATATTTTAATAAGAATATTATGAATGACATATAAAGAACTAGGACCGGTTAAGATCCTTAGGTGTTTCAAGTAGGTAAACTAAGGATCGTAACTGGTCCTAGTTCTTTATATGTCATTCATAATATTCTTATTAAAATATTATAAAGAGTTTATTAATCCCTTCCATTATAAAAAATATCTATTTTTTTTTAAGAGAGCATCCTTGGCCTTGTCTGAGCTAGCCATAAGTAATTATAAACATTATTCTTACAATAAATTTAATGTTTAAGCATTAATTCATTATATATATATATATATATATATATATATATATATATATATATATATATATATATATATATATATATATATATATATATATATATAACCTTTTTAGGAAAGTGCCAACATTGTTCTATTTTGAATAGATTAATAGATTATATAGTCCCAAATACATAAGTTTTCTCAAATTCATTCCATAACCTTAACTTATCTTAGACCTAATTGTCTTCCAAGTATTCTGCTAAATTATGAAAACATTTAACAGTCCGCAACTCTCAACCAATCGAATGTTTTAATAGAGCTTATTTAGCCAATAAATAAGGAGTAGAATAACAAATAAAATTAATAGAAATAAAATACATTACAGTTCACACAAAAAAAATCTTACTTTTTATCCATTGCGAGGGATGACTTATTAGTTTCTTGCATGTCTATAAGGGACAAGCATTGGAACGAGTATCATATTTACCAATAGATTATATCCAAATAATTAGAATAATTAAATTTACTACATCCTTATGTACAATCCATAGTTGACAATAATGATAATATATTTACAATGTTACTAGATAAATTATCCATAGACAAATGACAAGACTCTCAATTAATGTAAGAAATAATATAGACAAATGTGCAATGACATTTTATGATCATAACACAAGAATGTACCAATAGAATCACACTAATTTTATTACATTATTTAAAAACTAGTGTTTTTTTACAATAATGAGACATATATCCATTAAAGGAATACACACCAAAAGTGTATCAAATCAATCCCAAGGGTACATCATCATTTTTAGGAATAATAAATATTATTTTTGTTCCTTCAACATTACCATAAAAATAATATATTTACATAATGCAGGTTAACTAAGAGAAATCTAACATTCAAAGGAGGAACTTTACATACAACATTAATCTAAATAACAAGATCTGACTAAGACAAATCAAGACATGCACTGAAGTATTATAGTGAAACAATTCAACACAAAGATGGTAATGTTTCTTCCCATTTAAGTAAGCAACTAACAATATTAAATTTACAAATCAAGAAAAGCAAACTCTTGTTATTCAACATGTAAACACATGTGTTTAATGCAAATAATTACCAATGATTTAACCCCTTTGGCTAAATATAGTTCAAGATGCTTTTTATTTAGATAATTGAGCTATTATCCATATCTTGGTTGATACATGCCACATTCATTTCATTAATTATAAGAGTATCAATTAATTAATGTTGAGATATCGACCCAAAAAGCTTTTAAAAGTCTTAATTGTTTCAACATATTAATGTACAAATATAATTCAATTTTTAAATTAATTAATACAACTAGAAAAACCATCCAAACAACCAAATACAACTCAATATTCATAGTTCTCATTTATCTATAGTTACCAAATAACTTTATAGATTCAAATATAAATTATAAAATTTAAGATCACCCTACTCTTTCATAAAACACATTCAAACAACCAAATACAATTCAATATTCATAGTTCTCATTTATTTATAGTTACCAAATAACTTTATAGATTCAAATATAAATTATAAAATATAAGATCACCCTACTCTTTCATAAAACACAACACATAAGAAGTATCATATTCCAATATTCATAAAAAATTCTCAACATTACTTAAGGGTTATAACTATAAAAGTTATTCCATGATTGAAAAAGGCACATTTGACCAAGTTTTGTACAACCAGTAAATGACATAATTTAATAAGGAATTCATTATTACATAAACAAAATATAGTTATTCAACCATTTCAATTAATGTCTTCCTTCCAACACATAGAAAGGTACACATCTAAGTTTCTACAACCATAGTTAGCATCCAATACATACTCATATTCAACAAATTCAAGGAATCATATGAGATAATTAAGTGATCCAAGACTAACCTATGCAAGGAATACTAAATACACATTCCATACATACATTTACTTAGATGATATAATATTTATTATAACTCGATGCAATAAATAAACTTAAATCATACTTCCATTAGAATGAATTTTTATAAATCATAATTTTGTAAACAAGGAGTAAATTTAGCTTTCAACGATAACTCTAAAATAAGTGAGGAAGACACTCATAATTGAGTATAAATCACTATTACCACATGATTTAACAGATATCGAAACCCATAAATTACACATTCATCTAACATAATGCATATAGAAATAAATTATTTTGATTACTAACAAATGATCAAATCAAAATAAAACTAATGAAAGTATGCATAAAAATACATCTGCACCCATCTATTCTACCTTACAAATAACAAACTAAATTAAAAGATTCTTCTCAACATACATAACATCGCCACTCAAATTTGATACAATAAATACTTAACAGAATCAAACAAATAGTTTGCATTAACATAAATGAAAATAGAGTCATTTAAATTACTATTGTCATATGTCAACCAAATGTCATTGAAGTATTTTGATAAATAATTCGCAACCAATATCTTTGTGTTGTTTTAACAAATAATTTTCAGCCATATGTTATTGAGGTATTTTAATAAAAAAAATAACAACCAATATCTTTGAGATATTTTAACAAATAATTTCTATCTATATATTATTGAGGCATTTTGATAAACAATTAGCAACCAATATTTTTGAGATGTGTTAAAAAATATTTTCCTTCCATACATTATTGAAGCATTTTGACAAATAATTAGCAACCAATATCTTTGATATATTAACAAACATTTTCCATCCATATGTTATTATAAGACACAGGTAAAACAAAACTTGTAAAAAAATCTTACGAAATATGAACTGGATTAGAATAGGTGTTATAACCATATATAATAAGAAACTACAACTATATTTAAGATGGAAGCTAATCAATAACCAACTCTTATAATAGTCTCAAGCATGTACGGGTTGTAGAGAGATTACACCATCGAGATATTTTAAGCATAACATGGAGAGCACAACCATTTTATACATCTAATAAAGCTTACAAATACAGAAAGGGATGAGCATCTCGTATAAGACAAATCAATGAATAAAATGTAGGACAAAAATTGAAGTTAAATTCAGAAACAAAATAAAATTAATATTCCAAAAGTCTGATACGAATACACACAATCATATCCTTGTTGAGTTTAGAAACCCTTTTAAAATGAGGATTACGAGAATAAGAAACATGTTTAATACATAAATTTAATACATATAAACTTAACAAAATGGGATAAGTGCGTGATGTAAATTAAAATCCATGTTTTTATTTGATTGCATACTCATGCCTTCCCATTGAATTGACACAATCGAGCTTCACTTCTCCATGTCTACGGCCAAGCAACTCTATTTATCCCACCAAACTCTCCTGTGCTTAACATTTCTTTTTCCTTATTTCTTTCACGAATTTTCTCACCGGCCACCATTACTTCTCTTAATGCCGCTCTCCCAAATGAAAGTTTGCCATTTTCCAAGCATGCCATAATTCTAAAAATAATATGCTTTTTATTCATCCCAAGGAAAAATGTGCAATGCTTCTTCATCAAACAATCCCCAACTACCTTATATTATATTCAATTTCCATAAAGAATACTACTCAAGTAATATGTCACAAATTTAATTTCTACTGATGTTTTTTAATAATAATAATAATAATAATAATAATAATAATAATAATAATAATAATAATAATAATAATAATAATAGGTGGTACATAGCTAACACATTCCTTTTTCCATGTAATTTAGTTTTAAAAACAAACTAGTCTTTTGAATTCATCGAGATATGCCATAAGGTTCTAAAGTTCCTTTGTTTATCATGCATAATAAGACCATGCCAAAATATCAATATGCAATGCATTATAAATTTTAAACATGTGTAAGGTTTAAATATAAAGAAATAAAAGGATTTATTGGCCTAGTGTCAATCACGTCCTCTTGTCAACCATGAAATACCCTGGTTAGTTCTGAAATATTTATGCCTTAATAATGATTATAAGTAGATCAAATATAATTACCAATATGATGTCGCTTTGGGTCTTAAATCAATGTTAAATTGAGAAATATATCAATTTTAAATGTTAAATCCTAAAATTCACATGATAATGTGTTCATCATAGATTTCAATGACATAAAATAACAATATTAACATGTATCATAGAGACAATTCAAAACAAAAAAAACCTCATGCTAAAACATAGATAATAATCACACACATTGAACTGTCTATAAGAATCAACAATAATTCTAGAAATAATTGATATAACCATTTAATAGAATAATTCTAATCTTAAATAGATTCAAACACTGAGCCTCTCACTTGGCCCAATTTTTTCATGCTTGAAAGTTTAACCATATCATTTAAATAACACATTTCTTTCAATTAAGAGAGCATAATCATATACAAGTTGATAATGACCGCCTAATAAGGCTAAAGATATTTTATTCACTAGCACCAATGTGATGGAGAAAATGTCACATTTTTTGTAATTTTTACCAGGGCTTTACATAATAAAAACCATGTTGAGAATGGTCATTGATGTCGAAGAGAGCATGAGATCATAGTGCATTAATGACAAGTGATTAGATTGATGGTTTGGAGAGTGTTTGCCTAGTTAAGTAATTAATGGATGATATTGATGGCATGAACATGTTGCAAAGAGCCTATGAGGTGTTATGAGTGCTTGTAAAAGTGAATAGAATTCATCAAACCAGTCATATGAAGGTCTAACCTCAAGTAGTCATCTTGACAGATAAAGCTAAGTGAGCAGATTGATGACATCATATTTCACATGTATGAAGGTTCAAGAGTAGTTTGATACATGGATGGATTCCACTATGTGAGAAGATTATATGGTTTAAGTTTTAGGTCTAGACATGGATCGTAGAAAAAGTTATTAAGGTGAAAAGTTGTCTTATTAGATAGAGTTCAATAGAGTTCAATAAGTTCATATGTTTAGCGAATTTTTTGATATCAAAGATCTATGTTGAGTGTTTAATCAAATTACATATCTAATAGTGAACATTTAATCAAATCAGAAATCTAACAGTGAGCATTTAATCTAACTAGATAATGATCTAATCGAGTGCATGATCTTGTCAGAAGAGGATCAATAGTATCTATTTTTTCAATGTCAAAGGATGCTCGAAAGGCTCATGGGGATGCCAAGTGATATAAGTTCATTGGAGTCAAATAGTTAATGTGCTTAGAAGGCACACAAGTGTGCCAAGTATCCTAATCATGAAATCACAGATTTAAGATCAACGGTGAGCATTACAGGTTAAAGACTAGGATACTCCTCAGGAGATCGATGGTGCATATATTTTCAAAGTTACCAGGGAGCATGAGGTGATGACAAAGTTTTTGATGTTTAACAAGTGATTTTTGGCATTTGAATTAGCAAAAGGAAAAAGTAGTATGCAATATTTTTCTAATATCTTATGGTCTAGGATGAATTTAAAGGTGATGTAAAAGGCAAAGTTTTAAAATAATTTAAGATGAATCCATAGACTCTAGTTGAAACGTTTGAATGTTTGTATAGTGAAATTTATTGAGATCCAAAATTGACTATGTTTTTTACCATGGTCTATAAGTGATCTGAGAAGGATATTTGAGTTATTATTGATAGTGTCTTGATGTTTCAAGATGAACTAACTATTGGAGAGTGTTATAGACTCCATGAGAACCATCTGTGTGGATTTTTTAAGTTTGACTGATCCATATTTAGTATGATCAAAGGTTTAGAAGTTGATTATATTTGTTGAATGTATTGGTAGATTGAGTGACCACTTTGTAGAAGTGTGTTGGAAGAGTTATGAGAAAATATGAAGAAGAAAATGAGAATGGAGATGTTTTATAAGTCTCTAAGGCTTATGAAAATTCATTGATTGTCATATTTTCCCCTGATTAGATATGGACAGTCAAAATAGCTTGATTGTATTATGATTATATATGACTAGTCTAAGTGGTCATTTTAAGAGAGTTAATTTAAGTGCTTAGAGATTGTGTTGAAGTATCTAAATCACATGGAGATGTTTCATAGGATTGAGGGGTTCACCCATGTTATATAATCATATGGCTAAGTGAAATATTTGAATGTTTTCTTCAGAATTTGAGACTATGTTTTATGTATATGAAGACCTGAAGAGCAAGGAAACCTAATTGGTAGGTTCAAGTTTTGATTTGGTGCTCTAGCTAGCATGGACCCATATAAGAGTAATAAAGGGGATATTGGATATAAGTTTGATGTGTTTAAATTATTGGTAAAGGAAGAACGTAGTCCAAGTAGTCTCACTTGTAATGTGTGAGTGTGAAGGCCTAATTGTTTTAGGTCTAAGACCTAATAGTGGTTTGGGGCTAATAAGGTATTGGTCAACATAAGGAGTGAATATTTCTTACATGTATTGTGTATGAGGATCTATTTTAAATTTGGTTCAAATATCTAAAGCATTTTGGCTGACCAAGATGGGTTAAAGAAATAGAGTGGTATAAGTAAAAGGTCTATTTGGACTAATTATGCTAGTTGTGCATATGCAGATTCAAGAAAAAAAGAGAACCTTTGATATAGAAGGTATAGGTTATTTAGGACTATAAAAGTTTGAAAATGATCAAACATGTTTATTTGATCAAGTTGATGTAGGAGGATGCAAAGGTCATTAGACCTAATGATTCTAGAAGAGGAAGTTTGGGAAATATAGACCTAAAAGCAGCTTGAGAGAGATTGAAGGTGAACAATGCAGATAAAGGTGATCATCATCAATTTAAGAGTAAAAAAAGTTTTCAAGGGTGTGGGTGCTTGGTTTCCTAGGGGATTAGTTCCTCCTTGCAAGGTAAATCTTTCACAAGGACTAGTTGTGGGTGCTCAGCTAGATAGGGGTAGTAGCTCTTTGTGGGATTAGTGTCTCACTAAACAAAGGGATGGATGTTCCTTGATAAATTGGTGTTGGTATAAAATTTGGGTCTTAATTTATAGTATTGTATTCCATCATATAGGTTTTAATGGGTTTTATTCACCAAGAGGGTTGTCCACATATATCATGTGTTCATGTGATGTATGCTTGTATGTATGCTTTAGATGTATGTGCTTTCATGTTTGTATTTCTTGATTATGTTGATGTATACTAAATAGTTAAGAGTTGGGAATTAATTTAGATTATCTTGAATCACTGATTTACCCCCTCTTAGTGATTGTACATCTAATAATTGGTATCAGAGGAGGACCTTCTGTGTAGGTTTAACCACTTGAAGGTGATCCAAGATACAATATGGGTGAAAATATTATCATATTTCATGAAGAAGTTTTCTATGATAGTGAGGAGGAATAAGTTGATATAGAAGGTGAGATCATGAGTGCACTTGGTGAATTGAAGGAACAAAAGAAGAGTAATCATAAAATGTGAAATATAATCAAAGGTCTTCAAGTGCAAGTCTGATCTCTTGTGGAGAGTTTAGTAGGCAAATCCATGAGAGAAGAAAAGGAAAATCAAGAACTGATCAAGTCTATGGAAGAGAAAGCATGTAGATTGAAATATGACATGGCCAAAATGGCTAAGGAGGATAAGGAGACCATCAAAGATCTTATTATTCAATTAGAGGCTATAAGTTCAAGTATGAGAGCTAAAGAAAATCAATATGCTCAATTAAAGACTAATCTTGTTTCTCTAAAGGATGAGCATGAAAAGGTCATAATTAGGATAGGCAAGCTCGAATAAGAACAAGAGAGGTTATCTCAATACAAGAAGGATGCAATCACTAAGTGTAACATGAGAATATCATCAAGTAACAAAATGCTATAAGGTATGAAAGTTCATTTCATAGTTACTACTTTACATGTAAGGTTTTTGGTCCTAAGGAAAGTAACTGTAGAAGGAAGAGTAGATGGTCATATAGAGGTATGGATAATATAGTCTACTATAATTGTCATGACATGGGATATATTGCTAGATTTTGTCTCAAAATGCATTGGAAAAGACTAACCCAGGAATGGAGACCTAAGATAGTCAATCTTGAGTATAATGAACCTAAGAGACAAAATGGTATGTTTGTTAAGATTCATAATATTCATCAAGCAAAAGGTATAAATGATGTTATTTATTTGTGTTGTCATCAAATTGGTCATATGACAAGATATTGTAAAAGCATGCTCTCAAGTCATAAGAAGGTGCATGGACATCTTAGTGATATCAAGTAAAGTCAATCCTTAGTATGGAATCCTAAAGAAGTGAAGACCAAGAAAACTAATTTAGTTGAGATGAAAGATCAAGGTGGACTACCTATTAAAGCAAAAGAGGAATCAAATATGAAGAAGATTTAGGAATGACAAGAGAATGTGTCATCTATCTAGATAGAAAAGGAGAATCAAAAGTCAGTTCAAGTTGAGCTCAAAGAAAAGACCAAGGTGCTAGTTAAGGATAGTTCTGAGGTATGTATGGATCCAAGAGAACATCATGTTATTCTTGAGAAAGTTTCATGAAAATAACATCAAATTTTAATTCCTAGTGATGAGGTTCTTTCTTCAAATGAAAAGGTATGTCACGAATCTTTTTTATCTTCATATGTTGTCATTTCAATCTTAGAAGGAAAGTAGAATATTGTAGTGGATGAGCATGTTTATTTTATTAAGCCTAAGAAGAAGAAAAATAACTATCAGTATTAGATGACCAAGAAGGAGAAGGAATATGTGGAGTTGTGGGAAAATCTTAGTTTCACATTATTCTAGGATATTTTGGGTCAGTTTGTCTCTATATAGACTTTAGGGAGACACTTGATAATCAAAAGGAAGCATGGTGTATTCTAGTTGTGCTTTGCTTGATGTTTCAAGACAAGAATATAATTTGAAGATGTGTTTGGTAAAGGGGGAGATAACTTAGTTAGCTTGAGTGGCTTAAAGAAGATGTGCATGATGTGAGGGGAAGCATATGTGATATGTTCCAGTCATGGTTGAGATATGAAGAAGTCTGATATAGTTGTGAATTAAAAATATTGATAAAATGACTTGATCAAACCATGCCATCTGTTTTGACAAGGTATTGAATATTCAAGCATGAGAAAAGAGAGATTTTAAGTTCTATAGATAGACATGTCTGAGGATTAGAGAAGCCCATGTTCAGAACGGTGTATGTCAAAGAACAAATGGCATGAGATGGAGCTTGATGTTAGGTGGATCTTTCTAAGCTCTGTGAGTAGTTTGTTAGGTCCAAGGATTAGATGAGTCTAAATTCAGATATATACATGTCAAAGGGGGAAAAATTGATTCATATACTTAAAAGTATGTATCTTGAGAATATTACATAGTATTTAAATGCACAAATGATGTTGAGGAATGATTAATGAAATGTTGAGGAAGAGACCCTTTGTCATTAATGTCAAAGGGGGAGAAATATCAGAATGAAGGAGTTCAAATCAATTCATTATTTAAATGAAGTCATTTCAAGGGTGTTTTTCCATCAATGATAAATTGGTAGATTGTTGAGCATGTTCATTGATGTTAGGTTTTCATTGATGTCAAAGAGAGCATGAGATCATAGTGCATTAATAACAAAATGATCAGATTGATGGTTTAGAGAGTGTTTGTCTAGTTAGGTAATTAATAGATGATATTGATGGCATGGAAATGTTATAGAGACCATATGGGGTGTTATGAGTGATTAGAGTTTTTATAAAAGTGAAAAAAACTCATCATAATAGACATATGAATGTCTAAGCTCAAGTACTCATTTTGATAGATAAAGTTGAGTGAGTAGATTGATGACATCATATTTCACATGTATGAGGGTTTCAAGAGTAGTTTGATACATGGATCGATTTCCCTATGTGAGGATATCATATAGTTCAAGTTTCAGGTCTAGATATGGATCATAATTTTTTTTATTAAGGTGCAAAATTGACTTCCCAGATAGAGTTCAATAAATTCCCATACTTAGCCAATTTTGTGATATTGAAGATCTACGATAAGTGTTTAATCAGATCACAAACCTAATAGTGAGAGTTTAATATGAATGGAAAATGATCTAATAGAGAATGTGATCTTGTTAGAATAAGATCAACAATGCATATTTAGTCAACATGTCAGAGTATGCTCAAAAGGCACGATGCATATTTGAATGTACTTTTATAGGGAAATTAATGATCATGGGTTAAATTAATTTTCATTAGGCTAACATGAATTAGGATAAGGATTCATGAAAATATGACCATTAGGACTGAAAGTACACTTGGATAATAGTGCCAAAAACAAGACACCCTAGGTTTTAACACTCTTTTCCAAGTTGGGTGTTGTTGTCTACAAGGAATGAGACATGGGGGAATGGATCTAGGCATGAAGATCTACCTAGGTCTGTAAGGGTTAAGTCTTGAAGGCTATGGATGATTGCGAATTAATGAAAGAAAATCCTAAAAGGGTTATGCAAGTAAGTAGGAGGACCTATGGATTAAGTGTTTTTGGCCATACTCAAGTAACCAAATTTCACATTTTATATGACTACATTTTCCCCCATTTATTCTAGTCATGCAACAAAGTGAAATAATAGGAAAAAAATAGAAAGTATACCTGAACTTGCATGTAAATATGAAGCCCATGAAGCTTGTGTGATGTTGAGTAATGGTAGATAGTGAATAGAAAGCACATCGTGCAAATCTGAATCTGTGAAATGAAAAAAATAGTAGATAATTTATTATTATATGTGATATAAAATAAAAACATACAAAAGTTGAGTAAAATAAAAAGGAAGAGAAAGGAATTAATACACCTCATCAAGTACATGAACCAATACAAAACTTGTGATCTTGGGTAAGGCTGAGTACTACTAAATTGTACTAAATGATGTTGTATACAAAGTTATATCATGAACAAAGTTGAGTTCTCAATTCCCCCAAAAGTGGCTCAATAATACAAAGTTTGGCCCTGTAGCTCCATCATCACCTACTGAGTGAAGCTATATGGTTATGCATGTGATAATTGATGTCTAGACAATGTTTCGAATCCCTCTGAATAGGTGGCTCAAGGATATAGAGACTAGAACTTTACATCCATCTTTGCCTACCAAGTGAACCTAGATAATCATGCATGTGACAATCGATGTCTGGAATGTTTGTCTAATCCCTTTGAATAGGTGGGTCAATAACACAAAGGCTAGCACTTTGGATCCATTAATACCCCATGAAGTGAAGCTATGAAGTGATAGCAGTATAGAATAGATGTCATATGAGATGGCTCATGGATCTCATGGATACTCTAAAAATATGATAATGTGGCATAGATAGTCAAATGTATATAGGAAACTAAGCCACTTTTGGCTATTCCAAAAGATGGAGATTAGGCCTATATGAAAGCCACTCCAAAACTGATACACTAGGCTTATGTGAAAGCCAACTCAAGAACTTGAGTACTCAATAAGTTAAACTTATATGAAAGTTCAACTTGAAAAATATGTTAGCCACTTGCAAATGGAGTAAGGCATGCAACTACTAAGAATACCTAGTTAATAAATTAAACTCAAAAACAAAAGAAGACCAGTGCGTCATGCATATTGCCCCCAATCACTAGTGTCTAGAACATGGATTCTAATATAGAAGTTATGTCAAATACCTAATCTAAAAATAGAAGTGAGAGCCATAATGCCATGCATGATACCCCCTATATATAGATTCCCTAAAAAATTATATTGAAAATATTTATTCTAACTGATGTAGATGTGTAAAAACTATAACTAAATTGAATTTTGTACCTTTTACTAGAAAACCTAGGTTTTTTATACCTAGATAAGAGCACCAAAATAAGGACACCCTTCTGTTGGGTACTTTTATTCATTTATGTTGCTATTGTCCTACGCTGAAATTGGTCATTGATCTAGAATTGTCACTATTTTTCTATTTTTTTCTAATTGGTTTGACCTCTAGATTCTGAATTGGGTTATCTGAATGCTACTATTTTGAATACTAAGAGATTCAATCTCTATAAAAAAATCCCTATTTGTTTCCCCCTCTTTTGAGTTTAGGAACGATTGAACCTATAATAACTACCGTAAAAAAAAAAGAGTCCTACAAGTGTGTTATACTACATAGATACATGATATAGCAATGATATTTGACAAGATTTTTATAGATATAACAATGTTTATATTGAGAGATTGTTAGATTAATAGGGGTATGAATATATAGATATAACAATGTAAAATAATGTGCAATGTTCTGAATTGAAACTAAAAATGTTAGATGCTAGTTGTTAGTTGGAGGGATGGAGCATGATGTCCATCATGGCATCCAAGAAATAAAATTAAATGCATGATATAGATCATGACACTATAAACAAGGAAAATCAATCAATAAATAAGCATATAAATGAAGAAGAAATAAGAATACAAGGTTGGCTAAGGGGCCATGCAAATAAAGGACATGAGTACATGTCACTCAAACTAGAAAGTAAGCATACAAGGCACATTCAAATGCCATATACACATACAATTTGAAATAAGAAAATATTGGCATGAGGGCCACAAGCACATAGAAGCATACAAGAAATGGATATTGGTAAATGTCCAAAGGTACACATACACGAATAGAAGTAAAGGACTTTGGCAAATGTCCTAAGGCACACATAAGAAACAAAACTAGAATTGAAAATGCAATCACATATAGTTATGAAAAGTAAAGAAGGAAAGAATATAAAAATTGGAAGGTACAATCAAATCTAACTAATCAAATCAAGAGTAAAATTATGCAAGACACATTTAGTACAAGACTAGGTATATTCTAGGAAATACACAAGTGCAAGATACTAGTGAGTGTCGATATGGTAATCTATGTAATGTAGTAAGTAATGTGTGTCAACATGATAACTAGAGTGTATGGTGTAATAATGACATAACCTATATGGTGTATACATAGAGAAGATACCCCTAGTGGGAAGATGTATCAGTGTGTGTTTTGAATGTAGAAGTGGGATGCCCCCTCAATGCATAGAATGAAGCAATCAAACAATTGAAAGTCACTGCACACACTCAAAGAAGATCAAGTGAAGCATGGTAATGTAGATAATCAGCAAATAATAGCATAGAATAATAAATGTAAGTCTAATCGAGTAGTAAAAATGTAAAACATGGATGATGCATATAATCTAAATGTTTTTGGTGTTTTTGAATTATTTGAATGTTTTTGTATTTTGAAATTTTGTATTGTTTTTATATTTTTATATAAGCTATATAAAATCAAGCAAAAGAGATTATGTAAAAGTAAGTTGGGATAGGATGATACTAATTGATGAGTCTCATGCGAGACTCCCTATCATGATGTCGTCTTTCAAGGAGTGGAATCATGCATGAATGTGAAGCATGATGAAAATGGTGAGGCTATGGCTCTGAAGCTATATATGCTATAGATTATCTAAAATATCTAAAGTAAAAACTAATGTGGGGTCGTTATAACTCTAAGAAGTGGATGTAATTGTAAGGCTCTTAGGGACCCATCTAGAAGTATGAGAAGCTCTCTAAAAATGTGCTTTATGTGTAGACCCATGAGATCTCAATGAAACTGCTCTAGGTTTGAAAACTATAGGTAGAAGTTGTCTAGAATCCCAGAGCTAAGGAGGTGTATGAACCCTCTATACTAGTGATGTATGTGTCAATTATGTCTGAATCTATACTGGAGGAAGAACTATAATTGATCAAGAAATTGAAATTGGTGGAGAAGTTGGAACTAGTGATTACAAAGTAGATGGCTCTGATGTGGGTAGTGGTAACTCATAAAAAACTCCACCAATTATAATAACCTAATTACCATGAATGAATTTCATGGATCTATGAACTATAGATTGTACTTCTCAAATTTTTTGAATCCATGGGTGACCAAGTAACATATAAAAAACTCCTTCACTAGGAACTATAATGAAATGTGTGATCATATGTGTTGGACCAGTCTATAAAAGAAGTATAATATCACCTAATGAACTCTATATGTGCCCACTAGATCTATTGATAAATATATCTATCAAGGTGATATCCTGATCTGAATAGCCCAAATGGTGTAATAATTTAATGGTACACATGTTGACACTAGAACCATTATCGATGAGAACATTATGAATGGATTGATTATGAATATATTCTCTGATAAAGAGTGCAGTATAACATGAATTATCCTCCATAATCTCTTGATCTAATAAGGATATCAAAGGTCTAGATGGAACTCTAGACTCATACACATTGATCATACCACTCAAAGTATGTGACTCAACTAAAGGTTCCTCGTATGTAATTGGTGATAGATGTGCATGATATGCATGGTGAAACCTTGATGTGTCCCTTATACCCTATTTTAAATTTTATGGAAATGGATCTAAGAATATTGTAAAATCTTTATCTTATGTTGGTTTTGCCTATGGAGGCTCGACTGAAGTGCCAATATCAATTAGGTTGTCATATATCAAGGTCTATATCTTATGTCTCAAATCGATGCATTTGTTTGTAGTATGGCCTAGTGCCCTATGGTAATCACAGAATGCCCACTAATCATATCCCTTGGGAAGAGGTTTGGTTGGACTAACTTATTAAATCAGAGGGAGAGATATGATATTAAAATCCAAAAGCTACTATAAAACTTTGGTCAAAGAAACTGGTAGATTGGCAAATGCATGTCGAGGAGGTGTTGATAAAACTATACACTAAGGAGGCTCTGAAGTTGCATTTATTGTAGGTTGATTCTTCCCTTTTGTATCATTGAACATGACCTTATATGGGACTTTGATATTACTATTATTAGTTGTGTCTAGAATGCTTGTATATTTGATTTTGCCCATTGAAATGAGTTTCACTTCTCTTTCCTTAAGTATATGACACAATTCAATGAAGGAAGAGAATCGCTTGAACATAATTAATTCATGAAGTGCTAGTAGAAGACTTTGTTTAAAGAGGTCCTATAAATCTTGATCTACCATGGAACTAATCATCTTAGCCAAGATGGTCTTATATCAAAGAACATAGTCTATGAGATGCTCATTTGGTCATTGTTTCTATTAACAAATTTGAGCATATGAAACCTTATCACCAATGTTAATATTGAAGTGTGCTAAGAAAATGTCAGCTAAAGAATTGAATGCATGAAACAATTGATTTGATAGACTATATAACCATTGTAAGGCATAATATTTTAGTCTCTATGGAAATAGATTGGTAAGTAGCCAGTCATTGGGTATATAGTCTAAGCATGCTGCATGAAAATCTCTCAAATGTTTCTCTAGATTACCCTTTCCATCATAATGAGTAAGCTTAGGTTTAAAAAAACCTTCTAGCACGGGTGTATAATCAATGTGACATACCAATGGTGTATGCAGAAGAGAAAAAGAATCCAAAGCCTACATAGGTCTAGTGGTACCTTTCTCAAGATGTAGCACCTTAGATTGAAGAGATATTATCTCTTGCACAAGGGTTGCCACATCAAGAGAGAAGGATGTACTAGCTATAACAAGTGGCATAGAGGTAGGTTGGATTGCTATAGGGGGTTGTTGAGACATAGTTGCCCCCGTAGTGTCATTTTCAACTGGTTGATATATATTTTGAGAAGATTGACCATTGTTCACTTTTTATTGTTCCTCTTATAGAATTCTAAGCATGTTATCTTGCATATCTAGATGTTTAGTTAAGATTTCATGAAGTTCTCTTTTATCAGTTTCATCAAAACTAGTATATTAGGCCATTGTTAAAAGTTGGAAAACAACTTGAAATGTGTTTAATATTTTTGCAATAAGTGTTAATAGGCAATGTGCTAGAAATGGAAAGTATTGAATATAAGAAAAATAAGGTCCTAAAATTAGTGAATTGGAATTTGCACAAAAAGGATAATGAATTAGCAAGAATGTAAGGTGATACTTCAATAAGCAAAATAGAAGCTAGTACATGTAACTAGGCATTTTTCAAAAATATTTTTTGCAAAATACTATGAATTTTTTAAATTGAAGTTGAATGTTTGAGCTAAGTATGCAAGATAAAATTTAGAATTTTATGGGAAAATGCTTGATTTAATGGGAACTAGTAGATGAAACTAGGGCTTTGAGAAAATAAATTTTTGAAGATTACTATAAATTTTTTAGATTTGAATTATTTTTTTAATTTTAATATACAACTTGAAATTCAAAAAATTATTGGAAAATTGCTAGAAAATTACTAGGAGCTAGTTGATGCAAGTAGGGATTTTTCAAAAATATTTATACAAAATACTATAATTTTTTGAAATTTGAAATGATTTTATGATTTTAATATCCAACCAAAAATTCATAAAATAAATGGAATATTAAAGGAAAATTACTGGGACCTAGTTGATCAACTAGGGTTTAAAATAAAATATTTTTAAAATTTACTACAAAATTTTGAGAGATTTTTTTTATTTTTAAATATAGGAAAAATTATGAAATTATGAGAAAAAACTAGAAATAATTTACCCTAGGGTTTCTAAGGTTTTTATGTGAAATTTGAAGTAATTTAGGTTCACCAAATGTTTTATTGTTTTTCAAAATAATGGAGTTTTATTCCTAATTAAATAAATGGGTCTGAGTAGGGTAAATCAATAAATAATGTTCAATAATTAAGCCACTAATTTATGTAACAAATTTGTATTTTTACCTTTTCTAAAATAGTAATAATAGAGAGAAAATCAAACTTAGCTAGAAACTGACTGAGATGGATGTTGTAGGGTTTAGAAAGTTTTGTGCAAGCTTGGGAGACTACCACAAATAGGATCTTAGAGTTTGTTTTTGGATTGGATGAGAGTGCTAAAAGTGGGACACTGTACTATTTAGTGTTATAGTCCTTTTTTGATGTTGTTGTCTAGGTGGTCTGAGTTTTCTAGGTTCTGCTTGATAGGTCTATGTTACCCTGTTAGTGAAATATAGAATCTCAAAAGTCTATGAAGCTCATTGTGCATCTATTTTAATCTTCAAATCCCTAGGATCTCTTTCTAATTGAACTTGAATAGAAACTTGGGAAAGATAGAGAAAGGAGTTAGTGTGTAAAGTATATGCTAGATGCACTTGACACCCTATGTGTGGGCACACTAGGTACATACCAATAATCCAAAGAGGGATCAATCTAATGTAGTTCTTCAATTGAAGTGCTTGGTGCAATTGTGAATGAAAATGCAACTAGATGCAAAATTATGTGTATTTCAAATGGCTAGGGGCTGTTGTAAGTGTTTGAATAAGCTTGGAATAATATTGGAAGGTTGTATGTAGAGAATAGGGAAAAGTGCTTGAATGTACTTTCTTGTATTCTTGTTTCTCTCATGTAAATGAGTGTTAACCCTTCTAAATGGAATTTGAATAGCCTTTTATATATAAATTAATTATCATGGGTTAAATGAATATGTGATAGGTTAACATGACTTAGGATAAGGATTCAAGAAAATATGACCATTAGGACCAAAAGTACACTTGGACAACAACATCAAACATAGGACACCTAGGTTTTATCACTCCTATCCAATTTGGTCACTATTGTTGAAAGGTAATGAGACCTAGTGGGATGGATCTAGGTTTGAAAGAGCTTCCTTGTTCTATAAGGTTTAAGTATGGAAGGTTGTGGATGACTGGGAATCAGTGAAAGAAAAGCCTAAAAGGGTTGTGCAAGCAAGTAAGAGGACCTATGGATTAGGTGTCTTTATCCATACTCAGGTAATGAAATTTCTCATTTTATATTACTACATTATTATCCTTAATATCTTTCATAATATCCAAAAAATAAGCACATTCAATCTCACATGAAGCTTGTGTTTTATGTAATGTTTTGTATAAGAAATCCTTATAAATAGTAGATTGCTTTGTAAGCTCACAAATTTGAATATTAATATGTGCATTTTTCAATTGACCAATAATGTTCTATCACTTGGATTTTATTACTATCTTGGGTTTAGGTGGTACTTTTTATATATTAACAAGTGGAAGGATGGGTTGGACAAACTTACATCTTCGAGTAGTAACAACATGGAACAATAAATCCAATATAATCAATAGGGAATAATGGGTTTGGGATGGTAACTATCACTTGAATAAGATACAAGTAAGATAAATGGTAGAGAGCATGCATGTTGGCATCTAGATATTGTGTCTATGACATTAAAAAATCAATTTTGAAAAGAGATTAATTGTTGTGTATGTCTTAAAACCCTTTCATTATTTGTATGGGTTTGCTTATAATATTTGATAAAGCAAGTAATATAGCAAACCATAACAACTCTGACATAATGGAATATAAAATTGGTAATAAATTCATCCATATTGTACATAGTTTATGATATTTAGGTATTAACATAAGAAAAAATAGAAACCCCTAAGTGACCTAGGGTTTGATGTTCAAATATTGGGTTAACCAGAAGTTCAACCCTGAAATAGAGATATAGATTGGTGTTAACTAGATTATTAAAGGGGAATATATAAATTAAATGAAAAAGGGGTAATAATCAGATCTATAATATTCTAATTAAATTCTAAACTCATATATAAACATATATCAAATTTATTATTTTAAAATAGTCTAAATATTGAAAGTATAACTATGCTGGATATAAAAATGACAAAGAATTAAAGTAATTAGCTTGTTTTGATGATAATGCAATTATTGATCATGAAAATGATGAAATTAGGTAATAAGGAGATTCTAGAACAATTTTTAGATTCTATATTTAATGCTTTTGGCTCTCTAGACAATAACTTCAACCTGGGATAGTTGCATTGGTGTTATTATTTGGGTTTAACATTAGTGTCTTCTATGAAATAGCAAATGAGATAGGATGGTACAACTCAATGATTTTTGGTTTATATTCATATTTGCTCTGGTGCATTCATATTTAGGTCGTGTATAGTCACTCCTTTTAAAATAGAAAAACCCTAGCTTTCCATCTTTAATGTGACCTTGGGGAAAAGTGGGTTAGTTAGCACATGGTGTCGAGATTATTCCAATGGCCCCACTATAAAATGGAACTACTTACATATCCAATAGTCCATAATAGGGACTTATAATCATGTATTCCTCCCCTATATGTTGTTTATGTGTGAACATACAGTGTGTGTAAATCTAGTAAAACAATGACCTATCTTATAAAATATGACCTAGTAAAATATGACCATTAGGACCAAAAGTACACTTGGACAACAACATCAAAAATAGGACACCTAGGTTTTATCACTCCTATCCAATTTGGTCACTATTGTTGAAAGGTAATGAGACCTAGTGGGATGGATCTAGGTTTGAAAGAGCTTCCTTGTTCTATAAGGTTTAAGTATGGAAGGTTGTGGATGACTGGGAATCAGTGAAAGAAAAGCCTAAAAGGGTTGTGCAAGCAAGTAAGAGGACCTATGGATTAGGTGTCTTTATCCATACTCAGGTAATGAAATTTCTCATTTTATATTACTACATTATTATCCTTAATATCTTTCATAATATCCAAAAAATAAGCACATTCAATCTCACATGAAGCTTGTGTTTTATGTAATGTTTTGTATAAGAAATCCTTATAAATAGTAGATTGCTTTGTAAGCTCACAAATTTGAATATTAATATGTGCATTTTTCAATTGACCAATAATGTTCTATCACTTGGATTTTATTACTATCTTGGGTTTAGGTGGTACTTTTTATATATTAACAAGTGGAAGGATGGGTTGGACAACCTTACATCTTCGAGTAGTAACAACATGGAACAATAAATCCAATATAATCAATAGGGAATAATGGGTTTGGGATGGTAACTATCACTTGAATAAGATACAAGTAAGATAAATGGTAGAGAGCATGCATGTTGGCATCTAGATATTGTGTCTATGACATTAAAAAATCAATTTTGAAAAGAGATTAATTGTTGTGTATGTCTTAAAACCCTTTCATTATTTGTATGGGTTTGCTTATAATATTTGATAAAGCAAGTAATATAGCAAACCATAACAACTCTGACATAATGGAATATAAAATTGGTAATAAATTCATCCATATTGTACATAGTTTATGATATTTAGGTATTAACATAAGAAAAAATAGAAACCCCTAAGTGACCTAGGGTTTGATGTTCAAATATTGGGTTAACCAGAAGTTCAACCCTGAAATAGAGATATAGATTGGTGTTAACTAGATTATTAAAGGGGAATATATAAATTAAATGAAAAATGGGTAATAATCAGATCTATAATATTCTAATTAAATTCTAAACTCATATATAAACA
>JARHVA010006883.1:312500-320000 GCA_037957365.1 Torreya grandis
TTATTATTCCACTCATCATATGCAAATGTCCATTCATTGATCATACTTTGGAAATTGATTTCTAGTCCACTGACCAAACCCTCTTGAGTATAAGATGAAGCCTCACCCTTAAGCTTTTTCTTAGGTATACTATCATTACCATGAGAAATTACATAATTTAAAAATTTATCCAAACCCTCCATACTTTGTATGGCATTATGAACTATCACCTTACTAAAAGTAACCAACAGATTCAACATTTATTTGAGTTCTTTGTTTCCATTTTCTAGCCTACTCATTTTTTCCTTCAAAGTTTCAATGTCAATCTATTTTTCCCATGAGCAATATAATCCATATTGCTTCTTAAGATTACTCACTTCCTATTTACGTCTAGAATAATCTTTCATAAACCATATCATAATATCCTTATGCAAATTAATCTCATTTTATAAACTTTCAAATTTATCCTGATGATTGTCAATGTCCTTAAAAAATCAAAATCCATCTTTACTTGAGTTCTTTGAAGCATCTCCTCTGTCATCCCTGAACCTTATTTTTGTTCTTAGAACTACCTTCAATAAACCTATCTACTTTATGGATTGTAAAATCTTGATTCTTAGCCTGAACTGTTGCTTCCCTATATTCATTTTCTCTCCGAAATTGTTGATCATTCTAAGTACCCACATTCTTCCCTTTTGGATTTATGGTATGAGTAATTTTCAGATTATTATTTATCTCATCAAAATTAATAGTGTTATTTATCCCATGTGACTGATCATCCTTCAAACCCTCATATTATCCATTATTATTTCTAAGAATTATTTTTTTGCTAATTCTTAAGTTACTTTGGGTAACTCCTATCTAGACCCATGTTTTTCTCTTTTTTTCCTTGCACAGAACCTAGATATTTTTCTTTTTTTATTTCTCCTAATCTCCTATTGTGGAAAAGGATGTTGAGAATTGAAAAACTTATAAATCAAAAAAAATTCATGGTGCATAGGTTATGTCTTTCTACCTAACTAAACCTCTATCATAGAATGACCTAAAGAATGTAAAATGTAGAATAGAATGCTTATAAGAATGTGATGTCTCATGTAATTTAGAAAATGTGAGTGATATTAATGCACTACTTTATAATTTTAATCTAACATGACATACCTAGTGATATGTTCATCTACATCATCAAATCGAGTTGGGAAGTCCTCCCCTTAAAACCACCTTGAAACATAGTCAATGTTTCATCCCCCACAAAGAATTTTAATTTTTATTGATCTTGTGCTATTGTTGACTTAATATATTTATTTTCCTCAATTTGAAGGCCTATGAATCTATCGATTAGCTCATTTATAATATTGACTAAGATGTTCTTGATCTAGGTAACCCTATTCTTCCAATTTTTAACAAATTACATGGAAAGATGCAGATCATAACCACAACATCTTTCCATAAAATTAGTTAAACCTCCAATCTATAACACTTTCCAAACCTTAGCCTTTTTCCTAACTATATCTATACTCATTGTCTCAATCTAGTTTAGATCAGCCCCATTTTTGCAATCCCATTCTCATTCTCAACTATGTCTTTCTTCTCACCAAATTGAATAATGAACTCAGTCTCAAACCCATAACACTCATGCAAAAACACACTTGCCACATACTTTTTATTAATGTTAGAATCATCATTAAAAATAAAATAATAATTATCCTTTTCATAATAAATACTCATTATCAAACCACCAAACCATATTATCCACATCATGCAAAGGCAAGCCAAACCCTTTTCAACAAAAGTTATATCTTTGTATTGTCATACTTTTCCTTTTTCAGAATATCATTAATGATATAGAGTCTACTATCAAATGTTTCCCAAATCTTTAGAATCTACCCATTTGTTGGCAAAGAGGTATGCCAACATATTTCCCTCCCTATAAATATGCTAAAAAATTACTTCAAATCCTTTACTGATATGCAGAATTTCATTAATAATATGATCAATAGATCATGCCACTATTGATTTCTTATTAAGGAAATTAATAATATTGAGAGAATCACCCTCAACACATAAACACTTATACCCCAAATTACTAACAACCTGCATACCCCATAAGTCTAAAAGAGCTTTAGACATGTGATTCATTTGAAATCCCATAATACTTTGATATGCAAAAATGAACTGCCCATAATGATCCCAAATTACCCCACACCCCCCCCCCCCCCCTCCTCTTGAAAGTCCTAGATTTCCTTTTGATGATCCATCAAAATTAAATTTTATCCATCTAGTTTGAAGGACCAACCATCTTATAGCTTTTCTCAAAGCTATCCTATGATCAATAATAAACTTTTTTCAATATCAATATTCCAACCTTTAGCTACAATTTTTTTCAAACGGAAAAAAAGATTTATCTTTTCCCATTGAATAATCTTGAAATTTTCATGATCATTAAAAAAAAATTGTTAGAGACTCTGTATAAAAAGAATTTTGATTATTCTGAAAAATCTTTTTCTTACTTTCCTTCTAAATCCTACATAACACATGAAGAAAATACATGTTCCAAAGCTTTCTAACCTCAACTCAACACAACTCATGGTTTTCAATTTTAATAAAATATGTTCAAAATATTTTTGTTTGAATTTTTTAAGTGTGTGTGACAATTGAAATTCAAGTGGCTATATGAGTTTTCAAAATATAATGTCATTTCATTTTCATTTCAATATTATTTTGGTAATATTTCTTGCTCTCAATCTATTGTCACACTACCTTGTGGGATATTTGTCATGCAATGTGATTTGAGTTTCTTTAGGCTACTTTAAGAGGATAGGACCATGAGGAGCTAGTAAGTACAAAAGTGGATATACATTTTGGTGTTTTTGAATTTTTATGCCCATTTTTGGGTATTAAAAAGTTTAACAGACACTACCATAACCCTTTTAGGATGGTGCATAAACTTAACGATGGTAGAATCCAAATTTAGATGGTAGGGTCTATGTTATTATCTTTAATAAATAGTAGTGTATGACTTTTAACATTTAAATCTAGTTTGTAAAAAATATTTATATATTAGCTACCGATAATGATGTTCAGGGCATGATGCATATACTTAGTGATGGGTTAGTTCCCATTTACAATTATTATTTATGATTATAATTGGCCCCTAGTGTATCATCTACAACATAGGGTGGAAATAAAGGCATTATAGGTGTAATAACTCCTATAATCCCATAACCTTTGGAAAAGGAAATGATTAGACCCACATGTAAGTAAATTATTATGTTTAATTTACTTGTATGATATTTAATAGTTGTGTTTGGTAAGTACATGTGATTTTTTATTTTTTGCATTGGTTGCAAGAAACCAGGAGTGGTCTATTGTGGTAGATGGTGTTATATAGTCCTTTGACACATAATGTGCTGACGAATATTGCTTTTGACAAAATTTTAGAGAGAGTTTTTGATACTGGAGGTGCTCATGCACCCTTATTTGATCATGTTGGTGGCTATTGAGTGTAATGATTTACATTTATAGATCAGTAGGTAGGTCATTCCCAAGAGAATTTATACGAAGGTGTTGAAGGTTTTAGATTATTTTTATGACAATTTATATCATAAGAATAATTAGATGTTGTATCAAATAGGGGATGTAGAGGAGAGACTACCAGAGCATTCTCAATCTCATGGTCCTAGACAAGAATTTGGGGCCTTGACACCAAGAAATGTGAAAGTAATGAGGCTAAATAGTGATGATGACTCTTATACTACCAAGGTTATGCCCCCTATAGATGACTGATTCTATTTTATTAAAAAAATGTCACTTTGTTATATATGTTGATGTTCTTCTTGATATTTGGTCTTAATGGATTTGAATTATTATCTCTATGGTTTTTAATGTTTTACTTTTATTTGTGCAATATAAGTTTAAATGTGATATTTGCTTACAAGATAAAATATTTACAATTGTTTGTTTAGTTTTAAATTATCTATAACTAACATAATCATTGTAAATAATGGAATCTGGTTGGGAATAAGAATGCTCACATATAATTATCATGTTGTAACTATACTTCTAATGTATGTTCTAACACTATAACTGATGCATCTATATAAATTTCATATGTATTTGTTTCATAATATTTGGATATATACCTCCTCCAAGTTCCCCTCTAGTGAGAGTTTGATCAAGTGATGGTTCATTTGTAGGTTCAGTGTGGGAGAGATTGGTCTTTATAGAAGGTACACTAGGAGGACTTATTTGAGTTTTTGGCTTTTGAAAACACTGATAGATTATTCTTCCCTTAATAGGAGTAGAATGGGATGTATCAACCTTCATATAATAAGATCTAGAAGAATATGGGGAAAGGAACCTTGTTGTGTCTTTCTTCAATACAATTATCCATAAATTTATGAGATATTTAAGCTTTTGTATTAGTAAAAAAAAATCATTATCATGATTCCCATTAATTCCATGGAAAGTGAAAAAGGGTTGTAATTTTTCCTTTTTAAATATGTGTGGTGGATGGTAATAATTTTGAGGAAGAGTAATCAAAATTTTATCTAATAATGTATGAAAGATATCATGTGTTATATTTATGATCTAATAAAACTGAATTATCTATTTATTAGTAGAGTTATATGTTTTAACTATGGGAGGTTTTCTATATGTGAATTTATTACCTTTGTTTCAAACCTTTACTATATGTTATTTGGTATGCACTTCTAACTTGGGAGGAGGTATTTGAGATTGTTCAGGAAAGTTATTAGTTCTTTAATTTGTTTGGAAGGATTGTTTGTATAATGTTTATCTATAGGTGAATATGTAGGTAACTTGATATTAGTGTTATTTAAAGAAAATGCATATTTACACACATCCATTTACAAGCTATCAAAGGAATTGAAAGACTTACGTAATGTGATTTATTTAATTGTAGAAATAATACTTATAATAAATATGAATTACACTTCTAAATTTGAAGGGGTATAATCCAATTTATATAATTCATCCTTAAATATAATATAATAGTGTCAAAAGATTAATCATGATGTTAAGTTAAGCCTAAAAAATGATCCAATGGTAACTTGTATAACTTATGATTATGGAAATTGGATAAAAATATATCTTCAAATTTATTAAAGATGGTAAGGATCCATTTAATAGGCTATAAAATAAATTAATATCCTCTTGTGTTAAACTTGTATGGAAGGATTTTAGTAATAGGCATCCATATTTAACCTAGTGTTCAAAAGAATGTATATATCATTTCAAGTGATTAGCAGGGTTTCCTTGACCATAAAAAAAATGTGACATAGGTATGTCAAATTTAGTAGGCTATGGGTGATTAAGATGTCATGTGTAAGGGGTTGATCCTCTAGGGTGTTATCATTAAGATTAACCTCATGTGAGGATACTTGAAACTTAATAATGGTCATTTTTTTGAAGATATCCTATAATAGTAATCATAAATATAGTATCACTAGGAGGGATTTTTGGAGAGTTTGAATACGCATTTATAGGTTGTAACTTACCATCCATACGAAGCATATAAATAATAGGATCTTTACAACTATCATTGAATGTAAAGATATGATCAATACATGATCTAAAATCATTGGATGAGGGAAAAATTTATTGTCAAAGGGGTAGTTATATAATTTTGGATGTCGCAAAGGTTGATACAACCATAATGGCAAAGATATTGACTAATTTAATTTTCATTGCATGCAATAGAGATAGATTATGTGATTTCATTTTATTTATCTAAAATTACAACATACATTTGAGTAGAAAATGTGAAGTACAGAGAAAGGATAATGTTTTATACTTGATTTTTAACAACATTATAGGAAGAAAAAATGCAATTTTCAATTTCATTTATGAATTCAAATGATAAAGTCAGAGATGGAATGTCAATTTATAGGGAATGAGAAACAATAATTTTTTTTGTTTTATTTGGAGTACCATCATGGGAATAAAGGATGCCATTTTCAATTTCATTTTTGAATTTAAATGATAAAGGTAGAGAAGATGTAATGCTACTTTCTATTTTGGATACACCATTATCATATGATAAAGAAACTTTAGTGTAAATAACATGTGCATATTTATTTCAATTAATGTCATTTGGTTTGGGAATTTTTTTCTTTAGAAATATTTTTTAAATGATTATTGTTCTTTACGTTGGATTTGTATACTAGGATAATAACATGTGTTTATAGTATTTGGACTAAAATTTTCATTTTCATCGATCCACCCTACTATGATAGGGGAGAAGTGGTGCATGTATGTGTATCATTACAATCTAGATAAATAATAGTACTTTCAATATTTTCATTTGAATGATCTAAATAAGAAATAAGATTTTCAACATTTTTAATATTTTGTAAAAAAGGAAAACACCCATCCTTTGTAACATGTTCATCATTGAAAAGAGAGGAGATGCATTCAACTATTCATCTATGTTTAGAAGATTCAATACATGATAAGTTTCTACATTCAACATTTTCAATAGTAATTTATTTCATGTTCATTGCATCATATTGAATTTTATGTAAAATAAATGGTATACTTAGTTTTTGTTCAAGAACCTCATCTTTAGATTATAAACCATGCAATGTAGTAGAAGTAGGAGAAATGGGTTCTTCATAGTCATATTTAAAATATGCATACTAACAATCATAATCATAAGGGTAATAAGAATTCATGTAATGAGATTCAAAATATTCATTGAGACATGAATTTTCATTATTGTTATTTTAATTATCATATTTTCAAGAAGTGGTTACAAAAGGAAAGGTTTGGGTACATTATCAACTAGCCACAATATCCTCATAACCAATGTATTGATCATTAGAAAGATTAAACAAGTGATCCAAATAATGAGGGCTCTTCGGGATTTCACTATGAGTAGACATTCTAAGGGTTTTAGGGATAAACACACTCAATAAAAATATCACAAGTCCTAGGGGAAATAGAATAGGCATAACATATATTATGGGCATGTAATAAATTAGATCTAAAAAATAAATACAACAATCTAAAAATTTAATTTGGTAGATGGAAGAGACCCTAAAGAAATATAATGTTTGGTTCATTTAAATATAGAGGATGGGTTCAACATTTTTTTAATTCTAAATAAGTCTATTACATTAAAACACTATTAAAATAAGATCTTTGATTTAAATAATACAATATTCAGATTTAGATAATATTTGAAAAATTATTAGAAATTATCATATTCAAACATGTGCAATAAATACAATAATTACTATACAAATAATGGTTAGAAAGAGTGTATCATATTTTCCATTTTGTCATGATTTATACAAGTGATTCAAGTTTTTCTTAGACCTATGAAATGGCTTTGTGTTTTATTCATTCATTCTTTTGATTATTTTTCTTGCATGGACACAATTATCAACCTATAGACACTACAATATATGTCGGTGTTTGAATCTTGATGCTTCTATCTAGCTCTAAATATGTGTGAAATATGACTCTATATTTTCTTAAATGTGCATTTACCCATGTATT